>DWEI01000638.1:0-20503 GCA_018245875.1 Mysoria ambigua
TATAATAATTGTCACGCCAAGTGCTCTACCAGAGTAAGGGCATCTTGAGGGAAAAAAAGTATTCAAATTTAAAAATTATGACTGAATAAATTGAACAGAAAAATGAATACAAAAAAAATCTCAAACTAGAAACACTTTTAAACATAGAAAATACTTCAACGTTGAAGCTTAAAAGGCGTCCTCTGACACCGTCGGTAGAAGTAGTGTTGAAAATATTGCCAGCAGTGTAATATTTCGCTTTACTATGTTTTAATGCAATTAGATCCAGCATAATTGGATTGGCATGCACCGGCGCCAGGTCCGTAGCGATGGTGTGTCACGCCACGTTATGATCCAGCGCCACATAACCTATATACGTACGGTCCATTGAACTGTTACAATTATTTATTTACACATTTTAATTAACAGGTTCATTGACTTTACATTATTATTATGGTATTATCACGCCAGGTCGTTTATTGCAGGGGCAGGCAAAAAACCCCCCAACAAAGAAACAAATCTATCTTAATATTAATGACTTCTATTAAGACGCTCGACTTCAGACTTTTTTTCAATTTAAGGCGACTTAATGAAGACGTCTTATAGATTCTACGACCATACATTAGTCATTTGAAAGACTTAAAACTTTGAATTTAACAACGAGAAAGAATTATTTGTTTCAAACAAATTATATTTCAGATATATAGAGGATCTTAACATATATCAGGACGCTATTGAATTTATTCACATTAACCTTTCTAAATATAGTTTTTAATTGTACTTACTCTCTTCTACTCATCCATTCAGGAAGACACAGGCGTGATATTATATAAACTTGTGTTTCCCATGTTGATAACCATAAGCAAATCATACACAATTCTGACCGTGCTTTAAAATATTAGAAAACAATGTTAGCCAAAAAGCTCCCGCGTAACCTAAACGATAAGCTTTGACGCGAGCTCCCTCTGCCGAAGTACACAATTGCCTCGCCACCGAATCATTACGGATGACGAAGCAGCGCTGAAGTTCGTTTCGAGTTCAGAAGGCGCGCTCTAGTTTCACTCACTGCACACATTAGACCACAGTAACACGTGTGTTATGTAACATAACCGTAACACAACGCCGATAATATCCGAAGATGTACCTAGAGAAGTGTAGAACAGTCCTCCATTTCAACGGTTACGTTTACGACGCACAAGGATAGGAATCTAGTAGTCCCCGACACAGGGTGTGAAGCCTGGATCTCTCGTTTAGCAGCGGAGCTCACAACTACTCGACCAACGAAGCATTATAACATAACATCACGCCAGTATTTCCCCACGGACAGGCAAAAGTATGCAGCTCTTCTAGTTTTTGTTGTTAGACGTGCTAACGAATAGAGGATGATACTAGACCACAGGAAAACGGGATGGTTCTATAATAAAAAATATACGCTTTAATTAAATAAACATTCTGTATTCTTATATTTTATACTAGTTATGATTCAAATATGCTTAGCGGCAAACATCCCTCGAACTGCTTGAGGCAGTACAGTCAAGAGGTCAACTCAAACCAACAAAGCTTTATTTAAAAGCTCGCTATTACATGGAAAGCATACTATGTTCCAAGATGTTAATGCATAGCTGTTCATTTGTATTTCGATGTTTATGCAACGTTTGAACGATTTGTATCAGGTTGGATTCCGAGCGACTGAGCAGCGAACCGATATGAGGTTTAATTCGGTCAACGAGCCTCGCAAGTCGCATTGGTGTTAGTGGCTGATTCATCTCAATTGAATGAGCAGACTTCTTAATTAATCGTGTGTTTTTTTTACTTTCTTTCTTTTCAACCGATGACTCATTGTTTCAATGCGGTTCGCGAGTAATAATACGATCAATTAAAGTTCGAGTGGTTGGTGTACAATGTCTTTGTATTACTATGTATGTATGTCAGTCGTAATAACTTTTGCTATAATGCAGGGTTATATTATGCTTTTAGCAGCCGAAACTTGTGGTGCATTGTGTACGTAATAGCATGGCTAAAGTGTACGGCTAATGTACCTCTCCCGCTACCGACTTGTGCCACCTTCGAAGGTTACAAAATATTACATATCATACATAGTACTTGTACATAATTTGTTCACATTGTATGTATGTTCTTTACTATTATTTGTTAACCTATCGTCGAGTCAGATGGCTTACTGGGTTGGCAGGGGGCATCAAGTGTCAAATAATTCTATCCTCGCAAACGTGCCGCGCTTCTTCTGCTGATATAGTTTATTTTTACGTGTACCATAATTTCAGAAACGTCTAACTGTTCCGTCTGTCAGTATTTCTACATTAATATAGCCTTAAATGAAAATATATCGGTGTGGTTTCAGCACAAATGCAGCCGCCGCGATTCAGTATGCAGCCGTCGTCGTCGAACAGCATAGTCCGCGAAGGCACCACTAAGATATTACAATGTTCGGCCATGGGTAGGAATACGTTTAATGATACGATTATGTACATTAATAAAGTAAATTAAAACTAACAATTTCACCGCTGGCAGCGGTTGGATGCAAAGAGCTGAAGATCGAGCTCAGTAGCGTACTATTGGAGAGGCCTATGTCCAGTAGTGGACAGGAATAGGTTGATGATGATGATGATGTTACGTAAATCAATTTTGTTGTATATGCCAGAAATTTTAAAGGAAAATCATGTTCAATAAGTAATAACAATTTCAGGTAACCCACAGCCTATGTACAGGTGGCTGAAAAACGGCGTACCTATCGGTGACTACTCATCGGAACTGTTCTTTAAGATCCACAACACGCAGCGTCAGGACGCCGGCGCGTATCAGTGCATCGCGAAAAACGACGCGGGGGCAATCTTTAGCGAGAAGAACAACATAGTTGTCGCGTGTAAGTACCATAAAAATAACATAGAGTTACGACAGTATTGCGTCAGTATCTCTTATCTCGATATTTACAGTTATGCAGAGATATTTGTCACATGCGTTTTTTTTTATTTATTCAATATAAACAGACATGGGTGTCTTCGAGAACACGATAGAAAAAGTGATCACAGTAGAATCAGGCAAAGCTGCAATATTAGAATTTCCTCACATCGACTCCGAACCGCCGCCATCGGTCGTTTGGCAGGACGAGAGCGGCGTCAATGGCCACCTAAGATACGACCAGAAATATGCCATCACGGATAAACACCAACTAGTCATTCTTTGTGCGTCACAAGAAGACGAGAGGGCGTACAGGTTGGTATTTGGTTTTCCAATATGCAATATTGCTGTTAGATAACAAAGAATTTTTAAATCTTAATCATTATGTACATTTTAGAGCACGCGCATTTAATACGCAATCTGGTAAGGTTGAAAACAGTCCGTACATAAGACTCACCGTTTATGGAGACGACGACAAAGAAATCGCCCCGGAAATAATTATAAAACCAGAAGACACCAAAGTAATAAAGGGCCAAGAGTACACCAACTTGTATTGTGTAGCAAACGCCAGGCCTCTGTACGAATTGGAAACGTTATGGTTCAAAGACGGCGTGCTGATAGACCTGGCCGGCGTTACTTACGACTTGACCGATCAGTGGAACAGGACTTTGAGTCTGATCTCCGCCAACTCGAATCACACGGGCCAGTACACGTGTCAAGCCCGGTTAAAAACTGGCGGCTTCGCGACGGTGACCGCCTCGGCGACCGTCACCGTCTTCGAGAAACCTGTTATGCTGTCCAGCTTGAAATTCGAAACGTACGCAGAGTTCGGTACTTCGATAACATTAGAGTGCAATGTACAAGGCATACCAATTCCTGGGATCACGTGGTACAAGGACGCGAGGAAGATCGCGAGCGTAGGGGCGGACGCCGGCGAGACCGATAACGCGGACGTGGACGACGGCGGCGGCAGGTACCGAGTGGAGGTGGACAGATCACTCGTCATCAGCAACCTGAAGATGGACGATATGGGTATATTCCAATGCATCGCGAGCAACGAAGCCGGAGAATCTTCTATATACACCTGGTTGAAGATAAAAAGTAAGTACGAATAGATATTCAAAATATTAAATTAAAGAGGAGAACAAAATTGAACGCAAATTAATATTCACTAATATCGTACAGCCGAGAACGTTAGGCGCTTTCGACGCAGTCACATGAAGTTAATAAGAATGAGGACCGCGGCCGATAAAAAGCCAAAAACGTTCCGATTCGATACCGGCAGTAAGACATATTTATTTGTGAATAATCGCACACGTTTTTATCACCTAGTGCATTTTTGTTTCGCTTACAATTAGTCTCTTGTTTTATGATGATTCACTTTGCTCCCACATGAGGTGTTCGAACTTTGTTTTACATAATGAAACAAGAAGACCCATTTGATATTAAGTCACATTTAGTTAGTTGATTTTAAAATTATTATAGCATTAGGAGTGATTCATTTTTGATGCATGGTTAGAATATTATAGACTTTTATCATTGCAACATCTACGTAAAATTTTAACAACAAAATTTTATACCATTAGAGATTCGACGCTGTGGAATCTCCAAAAAATGTGAATAGATATTAGGCATATCTTTATCTATATCTGTCAGATCTTTCCTTTCCATCAGGCGACACTGTTGCCGAATAAAAAAAATAACTAAAATAAAAGTACCACCTTTTATTGGTCGGATAATTTCGTTTTATAGATGTTTTTATCACCATTTATATTTTACATTCACGTTCATTTAAAGCCTAGTTTATAGTAGCATCATATTTATGTGGACGATGGCATAAACCAACGTATCCAATATCTGCATGGGAATGGCGTATAATGTCGTATGAATGCTTATCCTGTGAAATTTGAAATTACCTAACATTCAGTTATTGGATAAACATTCACATGAATATATTTAGATTTTAAAAACTTTTTTTCACTTACAATTCATTGACACAAAAAAATAATAAGTTAAATATAACTTTATGTTTCCCATATAGTAAATAAATTTCCAAGCTGTAATGTAATAGAACTTTTCAAATCGAGACGCATTATGTTCTCAAAACATGCCCTTGCGACATGTTCAGTACAAACACGATGCATGCGTGTGACACAGTAACATTTAAAGCACACAGCTCACGTCACCGGCGATGTCACGAGTGTCGAGTGTTAACTAACATTGATTTGACGCCGAGAGTAGTATTTACGAATAGAATAGTGTATAGCGTAGCGCTCATACTAACTCGATGTGTGGCTCCTAGCCTCCCCGCCCATAATGCAGACGCCGCCCGCCAACCTGACCGTGCTGGACGGTAAGGACGCGACCGTCGCCTGCCGCGCCGTCGGCGCGCCCACGCCCAACGTCACGTGGTACTTCAATGGTAAGTTGTACGGTCCACGACACTGCATATGACATTAAAATATTCACTCTAAACCTGATCACATTCAACATAGTATATTGCTTACTCCGACATATCAGGTTAATCTATCAATTCCACATGATAAGATTTAATATAGGGCACTCCTATTTATGAGAGATCTTTTTCCAACAAGGGAATGATAAAAAGGATTTGTTATAATGATGTAACTAACGTTACAAAGGAAAATGTTCGTTATACTTTCACACTGAGACCGGCTGGACAGATTTTAATTATTTTTTAATTATTTATTCAGATAGACCTGGAGAAATACACAGGTTATTGTTAGTATGAAGTGTATGCGTGTGTGCTTGTGAGGGCGCGTGCCCCATTATGGTCCTCGACCTACAGAAAGATCACGTCTAAAAAGCACTACATATTTTTTCTAATTATAACTTTTTAAATTTTATAATTAAAAATAGAATATCTAAAGTCGCTAATAAGGCGTTATGCAAGTTACAATAAAAGGTTTAAATTTTTAGGTGAACATTATAAAATATATAAGTTACGCTCACCAAAGCGGGCTGAAACAACTGGTGGTTATAATAAGATGATTCACACTTTGGACATCTTACAAGCCTCGGCGGGATGGGTCGCCCGTGTAACATTGCAAATAACATAAACTTTATTCAACACTTAATTGCAGTCACGCTTGAATATAAACAAACAACCATTCATTACTTCATTAGTACTGTGCGCATCATCTCTGTCAAGGCGTAAATGAGGTTGGTTAGTGTACCTAATTGGAACCTTACGGAGCATTTTTATAAGGCATAAAATACGAACACTATTAAATAAGACTGTATAAAAATATATTAAAGGCGAGGCAGGGCGAGGCGGTCGAAGTGTGTACGGTATGCGACCTGGGCACTACTGCGACCGCATCCATATTAACCGCATCTTGCTGTGGTCGTTGTGTTCGGTTCGAAAACTGGTGCCGTATTCAAACAGAAAAAAAGAACATCGCTGTCGTCGACGTAACGATAACATTAAATCTTCATTAAATAAGATTCAGTCATTGTCCTCGTTATACGAGTGACTAAGCTTAATCCATAGATTATAAGTGAAATTAAGGCGACATTCCTTATTGCCATTTCTAGTTTTATTACAAGGTTTAAAAAATGTCATCAGTGTTGTATACACATGGGTATGTCCGTACATACCGGTTATATATACCCATACGCGTCGGTTATACGTGCTCATGTATGTATAACTGATGGGGAAGGAAGGTCATCGAGTGGTAGCCAGTTTCGGTAAAAGGAGCGTAGCTCATCCCTGATGAACCTATAAAAATATACTTAGATGCAACTGGATTCAAAAGACCCAGGACAGAGCTGAGTTATGCCCGATAGGCGAGGTCTATGTCCAGCAATGAACTTTTATCACTGATGATGGGGAAAAAATATATAATTGCATTAATATATTGATTAAAATACAAATGCGTTTTATATGATTGCCTTTATGCGCGTTTACAAAACGACTGTTATCCATTGTTTTGTTAATTGGATAAATTAAATTTTCAGATTCGCTCATCATCAATCTGTCGGGACGGCTGCAAGCGTTGGAGGAGGGAGACATACTGATAACCAGCACGACGACGGCGGACAGCGGCAAATACACGTGCATCCGCGCGAACGACGCCGGGAACGTCTCCGGGGAGGCCTACCTCACTGTGCTAGGTACTACCGGGCCAGCGGCTCCGGGTATGGTCCGGGTCGGCTACCATTGAGTCTAGAGTCTCTAATAGTGACTCGGGGTCTCTATGTGCACTGTTGTATGGCCATACTGCTCCTTTTCCATAGGCGTATAACAGATGAAATGTGGAAGTACGATGTTTCCCTACCCGTCCTTTTAGAAAAATATAGGCGTGATGCTATATTATGTGTGTTCAATTGTTGATCATGTAATTACTATTTAAAAAATTGTTTCAGTGAGGACTCAAATCATCGCCCCGCCGGTGGACACGCGCGTGCTGCTCGGGCACACCGCGACGCTGCAGTGCAAAGTGTCCAACGATCCGAACGTGCAATACAACATCGACTGGTTCCACAACAAGCAGTACATATATTAATTCATAAAATTAATTTACAAAAAATAATTTTCATATTGTGCACAGTTATGATTGTATGATTATATGTTCTGCGTGCGATAACATTTGTATATTCACAAGACTCGCTGTGCAAGTTATAGGTATTCATAAATCCGGCTTAAAAATTAGTGTTTTAAGTGCAGTAGGTCAAAGCGTTCAGGGCAAACGGTACAGATGTGTGAATATTGTAATCGTTTCCAGACCAATGGCCGCCGGTTCACGGGTGCTGATATCGGCCGAGGGAGCGCTGCAAGTGCAGGCGGTGCGCGCGAGCGACGCGGGCGAGTACACGTGCGTGGTGACGTCACCGGGCGGCAACCACACGCGGCGCGCGCACCTGTCCGTCATCGAGCTGCCCTTCTCGCCCAGCAACGTGCGCGCCGAGCGGCTGGACGCCGCGCCGCAGCGCGCCGTCAACGTGTCCTGGACGCCGGGCTTCGACGGCAACTCGCCCATACAGAAGTTCATCGTTCAGAGGCGTATTGTACCTGAGTTCGGTTAGCATCGAGTGTATACACACAAACAAATAAACATCTCGATCTCGCTGATGCTGACATGCGGCTGTTACTACAGTTAATAATCCTCTATGATTATTACAGGCCCAACACCAGATCCTCTGTTGAACTGGGTAACGGAACCGATAAACGTCTCAGCATCCCAACGCTGGGTTTTATTGACGAGCCTGAAGGCGGCCACATCCTACCAGTTCAGGGTATCCGCAGTCAATACAGTCGGAGAAGGCCCACCCTCGGATCCTACTGATGTACTCACATTGCCACAGGAAGGTATAATATCATATATTCCAATCTGTATGATTTCATATATTCTCCCATAACTGAACCATGCGTCTTAAGCAATACATTTAATATATGTACTATAGATAAATATCGCCCTCCCTTCCTTAAGATATTTTAATTTCAACGTCAATATGATATAAATGTATGCACGACGAACTTTGCATTTAAATGATTCTGAAAATAATAATAATAATAATTCCCTTCTGTCACCATTCATCACCATATTCAAAACGTGTTCTTTTTATAACCAAGCGGCCAGTGACTTAATATGCTGCCAAGGTATGGGACATACTATACAACCGTATTGTATCCTGTTCGTAAACAAAATCCGTATCCGTAGTCAATTTTAATTACTGTCTTTATACTATACTTCTGTTGCAATTTCGTTTCAATTTATTTGCATGACTCGCATTATTATTGTTTAAACCAATTAGCGATTATGCATTACTTTGGAATCAATAAAATTTTTATTACCAAGAACGCATGCACAAACGCTAAATACCTATATGCATTGCATGCACAATCGGTGATTTCAATAGTTTTTGAAATAAAATAACAATTAAAAATATATTGCAGCGCCATCCGGACCTCCGTTGGGATTTATGGGATCAGCTCGGTCGTCATCAGAAATAATAACCCAGTGGCAACCGCCTTTGGAAGAGCACAGGAACGGGCACATCCTCGGATTCGTGATTAGATACAGGTTGCGAGGTTACGACAACAGCCCCTGGACTTATCAAAACATAACCAACGAAGCGCAAAGGAACTACCTGATACAAGATCTGATCACGTGGAAAGATTACAACGTTCAAATAGCAGCATACAACGACAAGGGCGTGGGAGTGTTCTCAGACAGTTACACGATAAAGACGAAAGAGGGCGTGCCCGAAGCGGCTCCGGACAACGTGCACTGCGAGCCAGCCAACTCTACCGCCATAAACGTCTGGTGGACTCCGCCCAACCCACAAAAAATCAATGGCATTAATCAGGTACGTTTTACACATTTCGACTGTGCGGTGTAGCTGTCGCAAGCTCGACTGCTTATTAATATCTAGGGTCTGACCTCAAAGTATTATTGGATCTTTCTAATTCTGTGTAAGTATTCTCATTTTCTATTCCATGGGAACAATAACAGAACAGCTAAAACGTGCGGACTGCACACTTGTGCCTTCTTCCTCAGAGATATAGAGGCGTTAGATTGTTTGTGTACATTTTTAACCGTACGCTGACACGCCGCCATCGTCGCAGGGTTACAAGATCCAGGCGTGGCGCTGGGACGCCGGCGCGAGCCGCAACGTGGAGCAGGCGCTCGTGAGCGTGCCGCCCAACCTGCTGAACCCGCTCACCGAGCAGGCGGCGGCGGTCGGCGGGCTGGCCAAGTTCACCGAGTACAACGTCTCCGTGCTGTGCTTCACGGAGCCCGGCGACGGGCCCGCCAGCGACTATGTACTCGTGCGCACTATGGAGGACAGTAAGTTGCTTTATTTTACAACTCCAAGCCGAACCCCGAAGATATAGGCAGTAGATTGTCATATACACTGCTACGATGCACTTTATGTTCTTTACCCCACCACGGAATAGGATACAAGTTAGTTACTGTAAGTTAAAGTGTTCGTATGAATGAAAAGAAATATTCAGGAAATGTTTGAAGTAGTGCCTACTGTCTAGTCTGTCTAACCAGATTGGTTTATTTAACGTCATAGACATGTCCCATTTATTAAATGAAAATTGTAGTCGGATCGAACATATTAATCATGATATGAACATCGTTCACAGTACCAGATGAGGTAGTGAATCTTCAGTTCGACGACATATCAGACCGCGCCGTGAGAGTGTCTTGGGGTCCCCCGAAAAAAGCCAACGGCATTTTAATTGGATACAAACTGACGTACCAAATGAAGGACAATCCCGATTCGGCGAAAGAAGAAATCCTCCCCCCGAACGTCACGAGCGTTAGAGTGGAACATTTGCAGGTATATTAGAAGTTGATAAAGGTGGAAATGCTATGAGTGAATTGTAATAAGTCCTTAAAAGAATCTAGGCTAGTAGTTCTCTGTGTCTATTTATTCATTGGATTCTTCAAAATCATGTAGGAAATTTTAAATGCTATGTTTATATATTGTGAAGAAAAGAAAAAATGTACAAATATAAAGTAAAAGTAAATTAATAAATTTAAAAATATTATATTTGTTTATATCTGGCATTTGGTTACTGTGGGTCGGTATATATCGGTCGGTCGGTGCAATGAGAGGTGTGCCCCGCGCGCAGGCCAGCAGCACGTACATGTTCTGGGTGAGCGCCGTGAGTGGCGTGGGCGAGGGCGCGGCGCGCGCCGCCAGCATGCAGTCGGGCGTGGAGCCCGTGCTGCCGCGCGCGCCGCGCAACCTCGCGCTCTCCAACATCGCCGCCTTCTCCGTGCTGCTGCAGTTCACGCCCGGCTTCGACGGGAACTCCTCCATCTCGCTCTGGACCGTGCAGGTCGGCCATCTTAGCTTTGTTGAAACTTTTTGAGTGTAAGTCTTTCAACTCGTCAACGCGGAAATTACAATTAATATCTACATGAACATAGCTGTTTACTTAAAAAATATAAAATATGAAATAAAATAATATCCCAACAGGCTCAAACCGCGCGCAACTCGTCGTGGGTGACGATCTACGAGGTGAGCGCGCCCGACGCGCAGTCCGTGGTGGTGACGGGCCTGGTGCCGTTCACCACGTACCGGCTGAGGCTGATCGCTACCAACGTCGTGGGCTCGTCGCCGCCCTCGGAGCCCTGCAAGGAGTTCCAGACCATCCAGGCGCCGCCGCGCCACCCGCCGCGCAACGTCACCGTACGCGCCGTCAGTGCGAATAACTTACGCGTTAGATGGATTGTGAGTGTGATATTTTATATGCATACACATACATGATTTCATGCCCCTTACGGGGTAAACAGAGCAATGATTCGAATGCCAAATATCTTAGTCCTTACTGACAAGACATGATTATTGTACATTCATCGCTCTTTTCATACATGCACGATATATTTTTATAACATAATTGATTAGTATTTGTCCCAGATTCTACCTAATGGAAAGCGAACATTTGTCAATGTAAATTTCGTCTTCCCTTTAAAATCCTATAACACTTATTGGTGGAATTGTGGTGCATTTCTTGTGGTCTGTTCACTCACATGCACACCACTTGCAGCCGCTGCAGCAAAGCGAATGGTACGGCAATCCTAAAGGCTACAACATAACGTACCGACGAAGTGGCGCCAGTGAAATCTTGCACACCGTAATCGAGGACCACACAGCCAATTCACACGTTTTGGCCAACCTGGAGGAGTGGTCCGTGTATGAGATCCGCATGACGGCCATCAACGAAGTCGGAACGTCCGAAGAGAGTCCTGTTGCTACAGAAAGAACTAGAGAATCTGGTAATTCAACGCTTTATTCTTCTGTATTCAGTGACTATGTGGTTGACTTTCGCTATAAATGTTGTATTTGTATATTACAGTGCCCTCGAGCGGTCCAATAGAAGTCTCAGCGAATGCTACGTCTTCCACCACAGTCGTTGTGCTGTGGGGTGACATCCCAGCGCCGGATCAGAACGGCCTGATCGAAGGATATAAAGTATGCTACGCTGCCGTGGTTCCCCCGCCCCGCCCCGAACACCAGAAGGTGCAATGTCAGGCGATAACCTCAAACTTGACTCACACGATAACATTAACGGAACTTAGGAAGTACGTGGTGTATCAAATACAAGTTTTGGGGTATACGAGACTCGGAGATGGAGCGCTGAGCGATCCTCCTGTGACGGTCAGAACGTATGAAGATAGTACGTATTTGCGCGTAACTTATATAATGCACCCTGTATCTGTATATAAACTGTATCCATTTTATTTAAACATTTTCTCATATTTTTAGCACCCGGCCCACCATCCAACGTGTCGTTCCCAGACGTGTCGTTCACCACGGCGCGGATCATCTGGGACGTGCCGGAAGATCCCAATGGAGAAATTTTGGCCTACAAAGTTACATACCACTTGAACAGCTCAACGCAACACACTTTCTCTAGAGAATTTTTACCATCCGATCGCACATTCAGGTACTTACAACCTCAGTACATTCTCATTTTTTTTTATATATTTAACAAGAGCATCTTCTCTCTCGCTCGTTCTTCCTCTCACGCGGTCGCTGTGCGCAGGGCGACGGAGCTGGCGGCGGAGCGCTACTACCTGTTCTCGGTGACGGCGCAGACGCGGCTGGGCTGGGGCGGCACGGCGCGCGCGCTCGTGCTGAGCACGGCCAACCGCGCCGCGCCCGCCGCGCCCGCGCGCCCGCTCGTGGCGCGCTCGCTGCTGCAGCCGCACCACATCACCTTCTCGTGGACGCCCGGCGACGACGGCTACGCGCCGCTCCGGTACCCACACCTAACTTCCTCTTGTGTAACTTGTATCAGTGTTAAAACACTATAATGATCCCTTATAAAATATGTGGCTATCTAAGCCTAAAAAAGCTAAAATAATCAATTGTAACTTAACAAACCTCCTTTCAGATATTATACAGTCCAGCAAAAGGAAGATGGAGGAACTTGGCAGACGCTTCCCGAACGCGTGGACCCCTTTGCCACCTCGTACACGGTGGAGGGGCTCAAGCCGTACACGGCATATCAGTTCCGCATCAGAGCTACCAACGACATCGGGCCCAGTAGATACAGCAATGCTACGGAGACCGTTCGCACTTTACCTGCAGGTAACGTTTTAAAAAAATATTACTATTAATGTATACAACTCATACAGGCATATTATAAAATATGTAAATATCTTAAAATTGTATAATAATTCCGTTCTAGGAATTCAAATACACACAATATTTGAAATACATATATTTTTCTACTAATGAAATATTTTTTTTCTTTTCTTGCAAACTATTCAAAGCAAAAGCTTACTTACGTTAATACGATTTACAGATAATTCGTAGTATATTCTTAGTATTTCCTGCGTAACGATAATAATAAAAAAGGATTAAAAACGCTTAAGCATACATATATAAACAAAAAAGAGAATAGCTGCAATACGTTGAACAAAAAGCAGCGCCCCATACGTAGCACTTGTTTGTAGCACCGAGCAAGGCGGTGGAGGGGCTGCACGTGGTGCCCATCACGCCGAGCAGCGTGCGCGTGCAGTGGGCGCCGCTCGGCGAGCAGCACTGGAGCGGCGACACGCAGACGGGCGGCTACCGCGTGCTGTACCAGCCGCTCACCGACTTCCCCGCCTCGCTGCAGCACACCATGAAGCAGGAGGTGCCTGGCATCAAGGTACTGCTCACTCTCAAACATTACCTTCACACCATCAATCGGAACTCTAGCGGATCATATTGAATGAAACATCTGATGACGAATTTCGTCGTTATTTCAGCAATAGAGATTAATTCAATAACGATTTTTACGAAACATTAAGAAAGCTGCCCTATTGTAGTGCATGGTCCAGAATGTCATCACAATAGACGATAGGTAACGTTTTGTAGGAGCACGTTTTCAAAGAATAACACTTCGTACACAGAGCGAGGAGGTGATCCTGAAGGAGCTGGCGGTGGACCGCAACTACGAGATCAGCGTGTGCGCGGTGAACTCGCAGGGCGCGGGCCCCGCGGGCACGCCGGCCGTGGTGTGGGTGGGCGAGGCCGTGCCCACGGCGCCGCCGCGCGCCGTGGCCGCCGCGCCCGTGTCGCCCACCGAGGTGGCGCTCTCGTGGCAGCCGCCGCTGCAGGCGCAGCAGAACGGCGACCTGCTCGGATACAAGGCAAGTATACATTGTCAACTTGTTTGCATTACCTATTTATATGAACTGAACATGTGGATATTCCAATTTTCACACTTCACTTTACATTAATTGGGAACTTAACGGCCGTGTTATTATCATTTCAGATCTTCTATTTAATGACGGAATCTCCTGAGGAGCTCGAGCCGGGCCGCCGCATAGAGGAAGAGATCGAAGTAGTACCAGCCACGGCCACATCTCACTCTCTTGTTTTTCTCGACAAATTTACGCAATATCGAATACAGGTAAGAAAAAAATAGTTTTCTAGTAACTGACTACTTGTGACGAAATAAAAATGAAGTAGTATTGCTAAGAAACATAAATTTAAAGGAAATTTTGAATCATTTAATTAGTTGACTATATAAATGTTATATTATATGTTTTGTTATGTACATTTTCTGTATTTTAGATGCATATTTTCTTAAATTAATCTCTGGATTGAACAAGGTTTATCTTTAAAGTCGCTCATTTTTATGCTATTTTGGCTAATGTGTTCTAGGTACTAGCGTTCAACCCGGCAGGCGACGGGCCGCGCTCCAGCGCCGTGCTGGTGCGCACGCACCAGGGGCTGCCCTCCGCGCCCAGGAACATCACCTTCAGCGACATCACTATGAACAGCCTCGTGGTGTCCTGGGAGCCGCCGCACCGCCGCAACGGGCTCATACAGTCCTATCTGGTTACGTACGAGACAGTCGAACAGGATGAACGTGAGTTCTACGTTAATTATTACCCGTAACACGTTTCACATAAAATTGATATTATTGTTAAAGTTAACGTGACCGCTTTTATTCAAACGAATCTAATAATTTATTAACTAACTAATAAGATAGTATAAGTAATATTACATACACGAAAATCGAATCACTTAGTGGTATTGTAAAACTCGGGACAGGGTTCAGCAAGCAGGTGAAGCAGAAGGTGACGGAGCGGCGGCTGGCGGTGGGCGGGCTGGAGGAGGAGGTGGAGTACCGGTTCGTGGTGCGCGCGGTGACGCTGGGCGCGGGCGCGGCGGGCGCGGCCAGCGCGCGCACGGGCCCGCAGCCCGGCTCGCCCGCGCCGCCGCGCGCGCTCGCGCTGCGCGCCGAGCCCGCCGCGCTGCACCTGCGCTGGACCAACGCCGCGTCCGGCCGCGGCCCGCTGCTCGGCTACTACTTCGAAGCCAGGAAGAAAGGTACGCCTCTGTTTCCCGCGACCGCTACAGTAGACGACGTTGTATAAACTTCTTCGGCTTCCCAAATTGTAAGCGACCGAACTACTTTCTGATTATTTGTATTAATATATAGTCAGTAACACTCACATAAAGATAAAAAAAAACTTAACTCAATTACTTTTTCTTAGAACTTTTATGTAAATCTTAATCTACGAGGTCAACTCGAAAATTGTATCCTGGTGTAAATGAGTTGTAAACATAATGATAAAAAAACAGAAAACCATCTTCATCTTACTAGAATACGGAGCATTCAAGTATTACGTAACGCATTTTTTCTTGTAGAACGTTTCAATGCGTTACATTGCGACTTAGAAATCTCTTGTTCATTTATTATTTTTACAAATCAAGGTATTTAGGGGGGCTTTCGGTACTGTACTAAACTTATTTGTGACTTTAGATTAAAATAGTCATTTAAAATGTTACACAGTATATTTCAAGAATCTTCAAAAATTGCGTCACGTAATACTTGCACATAGTAGACATTTATTATTGATGATATTATCACACATTATAAATATACGATTATACTGTTACTGCAGCCAAGGAAACGTGGCAAGCCTGTAAGTTTTTCTCCTTTAATATAATGATAGTAGAATTAATTTACTTGAAGTAGCGAAGCGATCGAAGTATATCGAGGCCCACTTATACAAACATTGAAGCTTGACTATTTATTTTTAACAGACGACACAAGATGGGAAACTATTACAAGAACAAGTAACGGCATGTTGGAAGAATTCACGATCTCCTACCAGAGCTTGCTGCCGTCGACCGCGTACTCGTTTAGGGTGATAGCGTACAACATGTACGGGATCAGCAACCCGGCCACCAGCGACAAGGTGATCGTGACGCCGTCGAAGCTGTATCTGGAGTACGGCTACCTGCAGTACCGGCCCTTCTACCGCCGCACGTGGTTCATGGTGGCGCTCGCGGCCGCCTCCATCATTATCATCATCATGGTCATCGCGATCCTCTGCGTGAAGAGCAAGAGTTACAAATACAAAAGTAAGTCGTGTAATACACTTGTATGCGTCACTTGACTTATTTCTTATACTTATTTTTTACTTATCTTGGATTCGATAAAACATCGGAAGTCAAGCTTTTAATGTACATGTTTATTTATATTTTTATTGCCTTTAACTTTTATACGAGGTATGTGTTTAAATAATAATGTTGTTAATATAAAATTGTGTAACGGAAGGAGGTCGATCTATATTAAAAAGATTTGTCAACAGAGGAGGCGCAGAAGAGCCTGGAGGAGTCGCTGGCGGGCGAGACGGACGAGCGCGGCTCGCTGGCGCTGGAGCTGTACCGCTCGCGGCAGAACTCGGGCGCCAGCGCGGCGCCGGGCGCGGCGCGGCGCAAGGCGGCGCCGGCGCTGGCCAAGTGCCCGCCGCGGCCGTCGCCCGCCTCCGTGGCCTACCACAGCGACGAGGAGAGCCTGCGCGCCTACGACGAGAACCCCGACGACTCCTCGCTCACCGAGAAGCCCTCCGAGATGAGCTCCTCCGACTCCCAGGTGATAACGATTAAGATCAGCGTCGTCTGAGTCCGATTCGCAACTAAATCTCGACTTTTCTTTTTCCTCACTCGACCGGACCCGCGACGGTAAATATGCCCAATCAGACTTCCGCTATTGCAGATTTGTTTTCGATCACGCTTTCGAATCCATTAGCACCGTTCGAGTAGGTACGCATACAACTTTTTCTCAATTCATTTAAGTAAGAGTTTGCTCATTAGTATATTTCTATATTAGAATCCGCGACGTGTCGTCTGGCGAGAGTCACCGTCCTTCCTTATTTTGAGTATAAATATTTTGATTAATAATTCAAACGCTCGTTATTTATCGATCCTAAGGAATAATTAATATATTTAAGTTTTAAAGCGTCTCCTGTCTGCTAATTTGCCGCATTGTAAATACTTCCTAAGTAAACACTAAAATTTACACGTAGAACGTTGATCATCCATTAATATTATACCTAACGTAATCAATCAAACGATCATCTACGCATGTTCTATTATGTTGCGTTCGTGGTGCTCCTGTTTTAACTTTCGAAAAATGTTGTTTAGAATTCGGAGAGCGAAAACGAGAGCGTGAGGTCGGAGCCGCACTCGTTCGTGAACCACTACGCGAACGTGAACGACACGCTGCGGCAGTCGTGGAAGCGGCAGCGGCCCGTGCGCAACTACTCCAGCTACACGGACTCGGAGCCCGAGGGCAGCGCCGTGGTCAGCCTCAACGGCGGCCAGATCGTCATGAACAACATGGCGCGCTCGCGGGCGCCGCTGCCCGGCTTCTCGTCCTTCGTATGACACGAGCCCGCCGGGCACATGTAGCGCTCCAACCTGCACTTGTTTCTGCGGACGTTTTAAAAGCTCTTTTACTCGTGATACGTTTTCAGTGACGAACACTATATTCGAATTCGATCGCGACCCTAATTATTTTAGGATATTTATTTTTTTTAGTGTTTTTTTTTCTGTTTGTACATATCAATATCTATAAGTATTATTATATGTTAATTGACGACGTAAAATTCGTAAAGTCGTTTATAGTTAGTTAATATAATTTTGTTCGACCACTTCAGTATTTGCAGAGGAAATTGAAGAATCTACTGGATCTCATCGCTACCATGTTGCTAGTTTCGTCTCGTCTTAGCAAAAATGTAACGACCCATTAGAAACGAGACCTGTTCAAATTATGCACCATAGAATCTTTGTACACTACTAAAATTAGTATCAAGTAATATAGCACCTACTGTCATACACTGGAGTAGTTTAAATTCGTTTGTGATATATTTTACAAATACGTACAATTGATCAAGATGTACAATTGATGTTTACGGCTATAAGATAATTAGCTCAATAATTAGCGGTCAAACAGTGGCACGGAGGCAAGGTGTATAGACATTTATTTTTCCACTAAATAAATGTCAAAATTAAAAATTTAAATAATTTTGGCCACTGCCCACCCAGACGAAATTGTAAAAGTGTAGTTTACTATTTATGTACTTTTTAGGGTTATATACAGTGGAACATGATTATTGTTATTTTTGTGTAAAGTAGGTTATATGTAGCAACAAACAATGCAGCTTTAGAGAAATATTTAGATCAATCTCTAGTAATACAAGATAAGAACAATGATCTAAATATACAAAAATAAGGCCCATTCACTATACATTACATTTACATTGAAGTAACTGTATCAATTTGCGTGTCAGAAGATCGCATCTGCAGATGTGGAGATACTATTTATTATCTTCATATAAAAATATACAAATGTATGAACTAAAGTAATCCAATAGAGATATATGAAGGATGATGACTATTTAGTAATGGACTTTTTCGTTAATCGAAATCTAATATTCCTTTTAATTAATTCCATTTACTAGAAAAATATTGGATAATAGGAAGATTTTATAGATATCATTAGCTTAGAATTACCAAACGTCCTGTTTTCCCAAGTCGTAGCATTTTTTTTTGTAGTGTCCTGGGACATACTGGATACGATTTTAAAGCGGGCTACTAATGAGTATGTGTTTAATTTCGTTCGCAACCCGCTTTTAAAGTGAATGGTTCTGGTTATTTCATATTCTAATCCTAGTTTTTGTAAGTTTATGTGTGTACAACTCTATATCAAGTAATACTAAGGGCCCAGATAACGACTGACTGCATTTAAATGTAGGAATAACAGCTATATTATACAGTTTTAACACTTTTAAAACAAATCAACAATTATGATTTTACAATTTTTTACAGAATGTTTTCATTGTAATTTGATTTGCCAGTTATACTTGAACTCAAGTCTTTTACGCGTCATGAGAAAAATACTTGATGACACATGAAGTTTTTTATTTCTTAGAGAAAAGTGTGTAAATAGATCGCTCTTTAAGAATTTATACTAATATGTTTTACATTTTACAAATTGTTGTCATCTTTACACTTTTTAAATACTTCATTATAATTTTTAAATTCTATGGCAGCTGATATCGCAAATTATATGACAGCTGAATTCCATCATATTCTCTTTTTAAAACAGAATTCGATAACGATGCTCCTTTGAGGTCATATGTATATATTCAATAATTTTATAATCGGTCTAAAATCTTAATAGTATTTTAAAGTAACGTAAATAATGATCATTTATTTTTACAAACAAAGGAAAATACAATAATATAGTAAAAGCTTTATGAGTTCAATTAATCTTGCATTTCATTTATCAAATAAAATGTAGTGGGTAGTTATTACATAAAAGAGTTACAAAAAAGTTATGACTAGCATATTTTATGTTGTGTTGAATCAAACGAAACATTACACATTGCATATTCATGTTATCACAAAACTCTAATGCTGTTATGACGTATTAGCTATTTAACTACCTATATTTCAATCCAACTAATAAATATAAGACTATTTATTAAGTTTTCTCTGGGAATCAGAATATGTGTGAATAGTTATAATCTCCAGACGAATTACAATTGATAAACACAACTTTTTAAAATAAGCATTTCTTCGATATTTCTAATGTAATTTTGTACATAAGAGCCATAATTAATTAAAATATTAATAGCTAATCATTTTAAATTTAAACCCATGTAACACATAATAAGTTTATTAATTTCTGTATTTAAATATTCAGACATTTTTCAGTTAGTTTTTTACTTGTAAGGCAACATGACTGATAGGTTTAGAATGAGTAACTTTCTTTAATTTGTGTATTTATACAAATCAATGTGTATTGCACCAAATTATGTGTATCCACCTGGATTGTATTAAAATTTCTGTCAAATATGCACAGACATGCATTTTGGCATAATTATAATTAACTGTGATCTATGTTAATTTTCAATATGGTTCTTTATCTTTCTATGATTATATCTTTAGGTAATTTAGACAGTACTTTTCTAAAGATTATATTCTAATATTAATTCAACTATGATCAAAGCAATACTTCTTATTGATAAATAATAATGCACTATTCCTCGTATTATTGTAAGTGAATTATACATACTTTTGATGCAAAAAAGTTGTGTATGAAAATGAAGTTTTTAAATAAAATGACATAAAATAATAAATCTGACCCCAGTAATGTATGAAATATTTATGTACTCTTGAATAAAGTTTTGCTGTCAATAAAATTCGTGACTAATAGTAATTATGTATATGTATAAAAACTATTCCAGTGCCATTCCAATGGAAACAATGTTTTTAGTAAAATTATAGGTATTCCTGGTTGTCATAATATTTTTATTTTAAC
>DWEI01000639.1:0-20502 GCA_018245875.1 Mysoria ambigua
TGTTATAATTTTACATGTTATGTTGTTTTTTTTGTAAATATATAATCTAATGTTGTATATTTGCAATGGCACTTTCCTATAAATACGTAGCAAAATAAGCATGTCGACATGTTTATAATATTTACAGGGTGCGAGTGTCTTTGTAATATATTATGTATGTGCAAATTGGTGTAAAAACATACCGCCAACATATAAAAATCTTGCATATGGCACAAGACATCAAAGCCTGACACGGTTTGACAGTAAACATATTTACAATACATTCTGTTAAAGTCACCAAATGCATCTTCTCTCTCTTTCTATCGACGTGACATTTTAACTTACATGTGCGCTTGTGACTCGCCTACTCTACCTGTATATTATATCTGCGCGCGAACTACGACGACGTCATACGAGTGTGTCGGATAAAAAACATGGAGTAGAAAAACAGACGGATTCGTTTTAAATGCATTTCTATCACTGCGCTGTACGGCAAGCTCATTGGAATTTGTTGACGACTTGTTTCACCCAACTGCTTTTAGGGTCGATTTCATTGTTAGTACTCTCGGCAGGTGGGTCACTAATACTGCTTTTGTTTAACGGAATGTGAATATTTGAGACACCGCTGCTAGTGGTTGTGTTTCTTTGTTCTTTAATTTCAGACGTACTTCTTTGATACGTCGCGACTTTCGTGTTAATCGCTTTAGGCTTCGGCGCTTGCACTGGTTTCTTTAAATTCTGACTTGTCTTAGGCTCTTGACTTTTGGACATCAATTCTATTTCCATTCGTCTCTCCATCACGGACTTCGATGTTTTTGGTGCCTCTACCGATGATCGATTACTCTCATTGAACGTCTTGTTACCGCTCTTTCTTGTTGCAGAATCGAGACTGGCTCTTTCAAAACTTAACCGTTTTAGTTGAATATTTCCACATTGTTGAGTGGAATCTTCATTAGATTTTTTACGTTCCTGTTTGTTATTACCGCTTTCTTTCAAATATGTTTCTTTGTTTACTTTATCTTCAATTTTACTCTTCTCCTTAGGTACAACAGGAGTAGAGTCAGATCGAGTAAAACTAGTTTTTACATTTAAATTACGTTTTAACGTTTTCGTGTTAACCGACTCTGATGATGAAGATTGTTCTAATGTTTTAGGTAAGCTCTCTTTTCTTGTTACAATTGGTTTAGTCGTTAAAACTGCAGGTACTGGAACTTGCGATATTTTTGGTTTAATCGGTACGGGGGGCGCTAGTTTATGTTTAACCACTTTCTCGATGTTTCGAGTCATCTGTATGTTAGGTGAATCAGTTTTGTCGACATTATGGCTTTTTGACGGCACAATGGTAGTGCGCGATTGAACAGTTACTTTCTCACCAATATTTGTAATCGATACTTTCTGAGCTTTGAAAGACGCATTTCGTTTAATACTTTCGACTCTTGTTACCGTTTTCTTTACAATTTTCTCTGTAGTACCAACCGCTTTCACTTCTTCATCTTCCTGATCGGAGTAAACAGCGGAATCTCTAAATACATCTTCGTCTTTTACATGTTCGATCTTTTCAAATGATTTTTCGTAATAGCTTTCGTCCGAATGCATTTGTGTTAAATTAGACTCATGCTGTACTGTATTTTGTACTACTGTGTTTTGATTACTATTTTTGTTGTGTACCTCCTGATAAGTACTTTCACTAGACGATGTGACGAACGATGAGTTTGAAAAAAGGCTATCAGGCCTTACAGCATTTTTATTAATAAGTACATTAACATTTTTAAGGGAGTCCTTTTCGCTTGCCAACGTCGTTGGGTCTACATAATCTGATTGTGCTATTCGTGCCCCTAAGTGTTTGCTGCCTTGCATGTAAATAGGTAACTTATTTAAGCTTTGATATGAATTGGTATTCGATTTTGAAGGTGATGAGGAGCCCACAGAACTCGATGTGTTCGTTACCATGCTTATGCTTTTATCATAGTGAGGTCGGAATAATTCTGGCTTTTGATGAATATTTTCACAACTATGTGATAAAGGTTCTAAGTTATTCTTTTCTATCTGGCTATCGCTCATTGTTGTATGTTCACACACGCTCCTACTGAGGCCATCGGTATTTATGGAGTAAACCATTGTTGATGTTGTAATCGGACTTACATCGCTGGAAGTGATTACTACTTTGATTTCATTTCTTATACTATTAATAAGGGCAGAATTATTACCGATTGTCTTAGCATGTTCGGTTTTATTGTGGTTATCATCTGGATGTTCGTCTCCAATAATACTTCGAAATCTCTGAAGCAAATTTTTCGAATAACTTCTTGGATTTAATGCTGACCTTTTTTCCGAAACTGGACTTTTCATTTCGGGCTTGAAGTTATCTAAGCCACTTTCGTTTGCGTTAGTTTCGTTGTCTTCGTTATGTTTGTTGGGCGTACGATTTTTAAAACGACCCAAAACATTTTTAAGGGACAGAGCATTACCGGTAGGTTTATATATCTTATGTTCTGGGTGTATCGTATCTGCATTTTTTGTTTTATCTTCATTGTTATCTAATGCCAGTGCCTCGCATGATGATGTATTTGAAATATTGAGATTTGTTTGAAAAGTAGCTATACTACTATCATTTTTATTTGTATCCAGTCCAACTTTTTCGAAATTATTCTTGTAGCATCTATCAATTTCTTCTTCCAATTCCAATGTAGACTGACTGATATCTTGCATGTATTCAGTATCTTTAGATGTAGTATTTTTATTATATTTGAGCATATCACCCTCACTCATATAATTTTCTACATCATCGTAGCTAATTTCGCTTTGATCTGAAGCTATTGTGAATGGTCGATCCACACTCATAACTTTACCGTCTCTATTCAAGTATGTCTTGCTGTTACTATTTGGTTTGCATTTAAAAGTACTCAAATTGTTCTCATCTTGTACACCAGCAGTCATTACTTGAAAGCTTCTTGGAAGGGATCCAGATTTTCTATCTCTTGATACATTAAAATGTTCTTTCTGACGACTCAACCATATTTCAGGTGTATTTGGACTTTGCTGATCTGCGCTCATAGGTAAATAATCATTAGATAAGGTTTCTGGTACATCTTTTTTCCTCCTGCACACCTCTATTAAATTGTCGTACAGATTTACTTCATTACTATTTGTAGCTGGCCCCTGATTTTCCATAGTAACGTAATAATCTGTAGACTTAAAATTTCCGGCAAATTGTTCAAGGGACTTTTGCGGTACATCGTAAATTCCATCGTCCAAACTATCGTGTCTTTTTAGTTGATCAAAAGACAAATATACGTAATCTGAATCAGGACCCATTTTGTTATTTTCAGCAATATTTTCAACAACGACAGGTGGAGATGGTAGCCTTTTAGGTCGTGAAACGTGTGTATTATGTTGTATTAATTTGCTTTTAATATTGAGTGAGTGTAAACTATCATCAACTCTATTGTCTACTCTTAAAGTCTCATAAATGTGATCATCATCATCAGCGTTATTATGTGTGCTGGCTTCTGAAACTTCTATTTCATCATTTGCATTATGTGCGTCGATATCTAAATCTTCTGACATTTGTCGAATATATTTAGGCTTTAACTTGCCCGACTCATTTTTTGTCGGTATGACTGGTTCAGGATTAGAATGTGATTTGAGCAGCCTCTGATGTCTTCGCTGTGCGGTATTTCGGAGTTGCTGTTTTTTAATCAGTTTTTGAAATTCTCTGTTCTGCATTAGTAATTGTGATATTATTTTTTCCAAAGGTTGTTCAGTGTCTTCAAAATGTTCATGTATTTCCTCTTGAGGTTGACCGACCTGATCAATATTTCCTAATTTTTCATCAACTTCTGAACCCTCGTTTATCACTTTTTGTTTATTTAAGAACTTTACTTTCTCAAGTTCATTCTTTTTAAACGAATCCGTTTTCTCTATTAGTTTTTTGTAGGTCTCTTCATCAATATCTTCATCTTTACTTATCGTTGTTGGCAAATCTAAGGTTTGTATGACATTTGGTTTGTCAACATTAAGACTGTCGCTAGACTCTGATATGTGAAGTATGTTTTCAGTTGAAACATCTGTAGAGAAATCGGTGTAAAATTTAGTTGTACTATCTGCTCCCATTCGCAGTTTGGCTCTGTTTTTCTTTATCTTAGAAATTTTCTTTGGTATATGTTTTGTGTTATACATTTTTATTTCAATGTTCGGTTTGAGAATGGGACTCGCTCCTCTTTTTCTACTTTCTAACTCCGGATCTGATACAATTGCACTATCGTTTGTTTTAGGTTTCTTTGTTATTCTATTGGAACCACAATTTCGACATTCAAATTCAATTTTTTCAGACGACCTGCTATCATTTCTTTCGCTATCGCTGTCTTGAGGTTTTTTCAGTATAATTCCTCCAGCATTTTGTTGCAGGCCAGGCTCAGATTTTCTTCTCCATGTGCCAATTTTGGAAGACAATTTCGATCTTTGCGGGTCATCTTTAGATTTTGATCTTAGCGTGTCTATTCTAAGTTTATCGCTCTCATTGCATCTCGATTTTCTTCTGTGTAGAGTACTTACAGAATCTGTAACAGGAATATTCTCTTTGATCTTGGCGCACTTTAGGCATGTCTTTTGTATGTTTCTGACACTCGTCAATGAATTATTCGTGTCGACTGTCAAGTCCTCCTTGCTTTTGTTAGCATCTGTATAGCCAACGATGTTATCTGAGGAGTGGTATCCTCTAGTTTTGTTCAGTGGACTACTGAACTCTTTACCAAAACTCTCTTGGGAAGACTGAAAATCTGAGCACTTGCAACCTGATTGCTTCCGCTCTATATGCTCTGCGCTACCAGAGTCTATGTAATGAAGGGCTCTGTCGCACTCGAGACATTTCTCTCCAGCAGCGTCCGGGTTTTCAGTGCGTTTGCAGCCACATTTCTCCTCGGTCGACTTGTCTTTATTGGAAAACTCCAATTCACAGTCAGAACAGAGGTCCACGTAGCAATTGTCGCAGGTATAATCTGTGCCTTTTTCCGCCGACACCTGCGCACAATCACATTCGCCAGTGGCATCGCCCCTGGCGCCCGGCGCCGCGTACTTCCTATTGCCCTTGCTACTCCGCCCTCGGGCGTCGTTTTCGCACGACTTTCTTCTTTCTCTTTCTATTTTCCGTTTCTCGAGGTACTCCGGAGCCGAAAGCTGTTTTCTCATAGAAGCTTGAGTGATTAGATTGTGCGATTTCTCCGCTAGCATATCATCTGAAACGAAACACATTATGTTAATGAACTGGCATTTTATTTCCTATATTTCTGTTCGTGACATTTAACTTTAACTTATTTTTATTATTAATTGAGCGAAAGCCTTTCAAGGAAAGCCCCTACTCAGCAGTGGATTTCCACAGGCTTATAATATATGATGTACTTGAAACAACTGACCATCCGTTTTGTTTTGCCCGAGCTCCATCACCAATTGCCTGGCGTGCGATGGTATCACCGCGTTGTAGTTCTCCAATATTACCTGCAATTATAAATTCATGTAATGGTAAATACAAAATAACATAAACAGATTTGATAATTGGGCAGTCAGCATCAGCCTACGGTACATAATCACTCAGCCTATTTTTCGAAAATAGATTTGCTTGCCAAGAGCCTCAGAATCTAAAGCGTCACCTTAAACATAATAAATATATTCCTCAATCAAGAATAAATCTGAGTATTCAGTACATCAGATTCATAAGGCTACACTCTGAATCTACGGGCTGCTAATATTATGACAATAAGGTATGTTACATATGACTGAACTGAAGAGGTAGGCAGAGGAAAGCAGAACACTCCGACGTTTCACCGGTTACGTTTACGTCCCACTATGGAATAGGTGGTGAGCCTGTTGCCATGCACCGGGCACACATACCGACTCCGAACCACTACTAAAAAGTCTAAATTAGAAAATTTTGTAGTGTTTGACCCGGGAGTCGAACCAGGGACCTCCTGATCGGCACTTGCAATCAACACGACCAACGAGCATTATAAAATTAAATTATATATCAATTGATAGGTACTTCCTTTTCATATACTGCCTTTATTTACATACGATTTACCAACTCTCCCTTTATTCAATATCGTATTATTCGACAGTTCATTTCACACCTAACACTATCTCGCCACTAGTAATATTCAAAGAGCACAGAAACAAGAGAGAACGCGCTAGAGCGCGGCGCACCCGCTTGAGCAGCAGCGTCCACTCGCGCTTGTGGCGCGGCGAGCGCGCCTGCAGCGTGAGCTGCGCGCGCGGCGCGTCCCACGGGATGGCGTGGAACGACAGCGGCGCGCCCGCGATCGACTCCACCAGCATCATGTTGTTGCACTGCGAGCGGTGGGACAACTTTATTGGCAAGTTGCAGTCGAAAATCGTGCGTCGTGATTCACTGTTACATTTATCAATATCCCACCTATGCCGGATGTGGGTGGGTGCGGCAGATACCACTGATTTGTGGAAGGGTATGTCATATCACACAGAGCCAATGATAATTTGACAGCAATGCAAACAAGAGAGAAACGGAAATGTTGGACTAATTGTATATGTCAATAAAAATATTTTGACCAAAAATTGAGTGAACGATAATAAAATATAATTACATGTGCAAATTACATTTAAAATCTCACCATAATATGAGACTTGTAGGCGAGAATACCATCCTCACGATTCTTGGTGACGAGGAGCATCTTGTCGAAGAGGAAGACGTGCCGCATCGCCTTCGCGCCGAAAACTCTGGAAACGAATGATACAAAACTTACAAAATAACCCTAAATATTAATATCGACATAATAAATAAGTGAAAATGTTTTGGTATATTATTATACCATAACATTTTATTAAAGGTAGTCCCAACTCAAAGTAACCCCTTGATTACACATGAATGGAAGACAAAATAACTTTACACGACATTTACAAATACCGCTTAAAATCGAAGAACTTTTTACAAATGTCAATTGTTCCAGATGCTTTTGCCATTACATACAACTATTCATTTCTAATCGCTTTGTATTTATATTATTTTTATTTGAAACTATCGATAGATTTCTGAATATAACGTATTAGATACTTTCATCATTACCATCATCTTCAATCCACGCCAGTCAACTGCTAGATATACGACATTCCAATACTAGCCACTGACCTCGATGTTCACCTCTAGGTATCAAAGCGTTGCTAGCTTTATAACCTCTATAAAGGTTATAAAGGAGGGCAGTACGTTTAACTAATGTGTACAATCTACCTGGAAACAATCTAACTTTAACTGTTGTCTACAATCTACCTTTACCTGCTGTCTACAAAGCTGTTAGACATAGTAGACGTACCTGAATGTCCCTTCGGCGCACAACTCTCCGTAAGTCGTCAAGTCTGGACCGTTCCAGCCGTACAGCAACGACTGTATCTCCTGAAATACATAACAATAAATGTAAAATTGTAATAAGATGGTATTACACGCTTCAAATCTATCTTCAAATGACATACCACGGTCGTTACAGGCTTATGACCCCATACCTAATTTAAATTTTCATTTTTTGAAATGGTTTATGATCTTCTGCTTATTCAAAAATTATCTCCGTGACATTTGAAAAATTAACAACAAAAATTAATCAAATTTTCTACTTAGATAATTGCAATTTGTTTAATAATAATTAAAAGTAGAGCTGAGGACTAGCTCATAAAACTACAAAATTGAATATAACATTAATATTAACCTTTAATTCAGATTTCCTTATTACAAGAAATAAAAAAACTAAAGCAAGCGCAGACGTTATAGAAGAAGAAAGACAAGGCGAAAAGATTTGTTAATTTTGGAGATTTAAGTGCGCTATAAGATAAGGTTGTTCAGTGGGGAGAGGAATAAAATTTTAATAGAGATAAAGATCGTCTTCCACCGCAGGCCGACCTGAACGCGCACGGCGTGCTCGTGGCGCCGCTTCATGTCGTCGATGTGCTGCGCGATGCCCGTCATCTTGCGCAGCGCATACTCCGTGTCGCAGGACGCGCACTGCTTCACCACGTTCTACAGATTGAACATTACGTTTACATCCTAATTTAACTTTTTAATCTATTAAATGTTTAACTTTTTCTATATACTCACACGTTATTTTGTAAAAGAGTGACGGATCACTCATGTTTGGTTTTTCTATGAGATAGTAAAAATCACAGTGATGCAGGAACAAAAGTTCAATGCAATCATAACTTACCTGTAGTAGCAAATGGTACTTTAGAATCCTCTGCACTGGCTTCAGTAGATACGATGCTAACGGCAAAGGATGTCTCAGGGCTATTTGTCTCTCCCTGAACTCTCGCGCACTGTGTGGTTTAGAGGCGAGGGCTGCCAGTCTTTCCATGGTACGAGGATAGCCGGTGCAGTAGGATGTGTAGACAGCGAATCCAGCGGTATTATTGACGAAGCAGCGGGCTATGCATGTAGCATCGAGGCGACACGTGTTCAGTTCTCCACAAAGCGACCTGGGAAGAATACAATGACGGAACCACTGAAAACTGCAATCAAATCACATTGCCAAAGTTATTAAATTCACTGTTAAGGAATCTTTTGTATAATCGCTTATAGTAAAGTGTAAGCGTACTGTTTGTAAACTCTCTCTATAACAAAACCATAAAAAGTACTTAATGTCAAAAAACAGTTGAAACGAATAGTAGCCGATAGTTATAGTCTCACACTTATGTTTACAACAAAGTTATATTTGTAATTTAAAACTGTATATTTAGAACCCGGCGTAGACCTCTAGAATCCAGTTTCATTAAGTAATAAATGTACCGGCGCCAATAACGAACCTTGCGGTATGCCGAGTTTTTACGACGTTGCATTTACCACCAATCACTGCGTTCAGGTTAGTTGCCAGAAGTTTCTTAGTTTGTTTAGAAGAATTTCCATTTAACGTTAACATTGGTTAATACAAATAGCCGTGCAAGACTCCTGGTATTCGTCTCTGTTATCATTAATAGAATGAAAAGTCTTCTTGTGATCCGTTTCAAACACGTTAATTACCTTCAACCAAAGCTACGTTCGGTTGTATTACAACCGACAGTCCCACACATACACACACGAACTGCAGCAACATAGTTAATTACATGAACGCGATCCTTTTTTACATAAATAATGCATTTTGTGAGAGTTGATTCACGATATATATAAAGAAGAAAAATATATCGTATCCATTAAGCAAACAAAACATACATTATTACTTCGTTGGTCGTTATGGTTGCAAGTGCAACTGCCGATCGGGAACTCCCGGGTTCGATTTCCGGGACGAACACTACATAAGTTTCTAATTAAGATTTTCTAGTAGTAGTTCGGAGTCTGGATATATGTCCGATGCATGGCAATAAGTTCACGACCTATTCCATACTAAAATGTAAACGTAATTGGTGAAATGTGAGAGTGTTCTGCAATCCTCTGCCTACCTCTTCAGGGATTACAGGCGTGAGGTTACGTTTTATGTCATAGTTTAAGTATTCAGACTCCTCTGAAACGGTTCGAACGATTTTTAAGAAATATTTTGCTCACGTTTAATAGGTCTGAGAACAGGTTGTAGATTATTTTTTATACTCTGAAAGTGTTAAGGTGTTCTTATCGAGACAAAAATATTAAATGTAAATATTCTTGATAAACATTTTTTTATCATTTTAGATTTGACATCAAAAACTAAAAATTTTTCCCTTTCCTGACCCATTTCCAATTTTTTAACGCGAGTTTAGTATTTTTGTAAGAACAATATTCCAATAATAAACCCATCGTTCGACTTTCAAACATTTAAAACATTCAACAAACAACAGATTCTTTTTTTTTACATTTCTTCTATTCTTTATCTTCAATAACCAAAGTATACACTAAAATTAATTTCTATGGCCGTAATAAAGTTTGCCGTGTCAACTAAAAAAACCTCAAATGGCCTCAATAACATTCACCGAACCGAAACTGGCGAAGCTTATTAATAACGAACACAGAACTACATCCAAGTGTTGGTAATTTCCAAGCCACTCCGTGGAGCACGAGTACCCACCTAGATCGGCGCGCGACACGGGACACGCGGCGACACTCGCGGTTTGCGCTTGAGCGTTTACTATCACGTTACAATGAGACGCGTTACATATGTCCAATATACTCGTATATAAAACTCGTCGATAATTCATTTTTACAGAAGCAAACGTGCTGCGGTTAGTTGTCACGCATATTCTATAAGCAGGTTCATGCTCTGTCGAGTTTTAATGAACGTAAATAACGCCTGTAAACCCCGAACGGGTAGGCAGAGGACATTCCAACGTTTCATCTAAATTAATCACCGATGCATTGATACTAGTCGGAGAAGTGTTATCTATGTTGCGTACGTAACAACTGTACGAAATTTCGACGAAAGCAAATACTATACGACACACTTAATGCGAGCTTTTGAAATATCGTGTATAAACCCTTCAGCACCTTTGAGACCTGTAAAATGTTTCGTGTGTCCTAGTTCACATGATTATATGTATCGGTTAAACTCAACCTTCCAATTAACATTGAAAGATTCTTCGTTCGGTGTGAAAGAACATTTGGTCTATCCGCATTTTTATTTAAATATGGCGTAACTTTCGCAACGAGAAACTTGAATTTCTGAGAGACTTTATAGCCACAATTACCGATACGAACGTCTTAAGATCAAGAACCCATTATAACTTAAGAGCAACTTGTTTTTAATACTTTAATTATAGACTGTAGTTTAGCAAACATTTTCTTTATGGCCAAGTAAACGTCCGTTAAATAGTGTCGTAGCTTCATGATGGAGATGTAAAATCCTGTCGCTACGTTTAAGTACATAATTAATTACAATCTGACAAATGATAGGGCACAACAAGAATTATTTAAATTATTAAACGACTTAGATCGAAATATACCACCATCATAGTAAGTTCTTGTAATTTAATATCATAAAATTATAAAATCTAAATTTCTAATTTACATTTTCTAGTGGTGGTGGTGGCAATAGGTTCACCACCTATTACATAGTGGGACCTAAGCGTAACCGGTGAATCGTGGGAATGTTCTGCACTCCTCTGCCCACCCCTTCGGGCATTACAGGCGTGAAGTTACGTTTTTTAATATCATAAAAACAGAACAACACAGACCGTTAGTTTTTTTAAATGTCAAATTAAATACTGCGTTGAAAAATGTATTATCGACATTGATACACAGCAGAAAAAGTTACACCGTAGTTTTCTCACAAAAATCAGCTCGCTACGAAACGCTGCGTGTCGGGTCAATCGGCCGGTATTCGGGTCGAGCCGGTAATACGTCTAATTGCCACGTTAGCGCGGCAAGCGTTGTTTACTATTGAATTTCGTCACTTTAATGAGTCCTAAAATAGTGTGCAGGTGAGCGGCAAATTAGTCACTAATATTCGATATTTTTTCCAATATTCCAATGTTTCAATATATGATTGTACAAGTCATAAGTCAATAATTTTATTAAGCTTAAATCATGACGCAATATATCGCGATATAAGAATTTTAATCCTTAGTTTATGGTGATTGTTGATGGTAAGACGGCGTACCGATAGTTTACAGTGATTGTTGGAAACTTAATGGAAAGTTGGAAAGTTAATTAATAAAAAAGTAATTTCCTTAAACTAATGCTCGAATTAATAACACAGGTTTCCTACCAACGACTTTTTGCTACACATCACAAACGGTTAGGTCCTACGCTTATTGAACAAATTCTTCCTAACGAATACATTGGGGCGATAGAAGAATAATGCAAAACACATGCCAATGGTAACTGCTGATCTCACGATGGGGCATAACACATTAGCGCACGCCGCCAATACACCGTTCGGCCGAAACTCCTTCATGCGGGCGCCCCTGTCTCCCATCCCTAACTTGTTATTATAACACCCTCGCGATACTAGGGAGGTACTTTTAGCATTTATTTAAAGAGGGGAATATTTTTGTTTGTAAAGTTTAAAAACCGTAACTTCAGGCGTGTGATCCCCGAAAAGGTAGACAGAGGAATGCAGAACCCACGTTTTACCAGTTACGTTTACGTCCCGCTATGGAATAGGTGGTGATTGGTGAGCCTATTTCTATGCATCGGGCAGATATCCAGACTCTGTATCGCTACTAGAAAGTCTAAATTAGAACATTTTGTAGCCTTCGACCCGGGAATCGACCCCGGGAACTCCCGATCGGCAGTCGCACTTGCAACCAACACGACCAACCAACAACGAGGCAGACAAAGTCAGTTTTATAAATAATTATACATGAATGAACATTCAACATATCAAAACTATGTATGTATACAAACATATGTACCTCCTTAATTCACTACAAATAAATAATTAATTGAATTGAGCATTTTTAGGAAACTATTATAGGAGACAACTTTTAAAACTATGAACTGTAATAGAAAATATAATACTTAATTAATTTCAAACTTATTCAATTTCAAAATAAGAAAACACAGCGATAGATAACGAAACAACGCGTAACATCACGCCTGTAATACCTCAAGAGGTAGGCAGAGTGGTATTATATTCTACCATGTTTTACCAGTCACGTTTGAAAATCAGATATCGAAAGAAACGATTTTACTTATGAGTTGAATCCAACCCTGCCCCGAGCGCGACTTAGACGAAGGGTCGTCGCATACGTATCGGGGTTGCCAGTGTTCGGTACGATGTAGAATATTTATCAAGCGGAAAACAAGGACTTTTGGGAATTTACGGTAAACTTCTACAGATGGCGTGATCTGTAAAGGCACTATTTATATTGTACATACTTTAAAATTCGCACGATAAAAATTTGATTGAATATATAATAATAACCGCCTCGTTACTTGAGTAATTGCAAACGCGAAAGCTGATCGATAAGACCTGAGTACAAATTCAGGGTCGGTTTTAGTTGAATTTTTATTAGTGACTCGGGTCTGGATTATTCCTCGTTGTATTGCATTAGGCTTACCTTATTCTATGTTATGATCTGCCCCATAGAATAAATACTCTCGCGCGCAGTTAATTCAATATTTGAATATAAATATTGAAATATAAAAAAAAAACAATAAAATATGCATTATTGCACACTAAGGACATGAAAAAAAATGTAAGTTTCATAAAAAAAATAAACAGTTTAATGCGATAGGTGGCCGGATCGCTGGAGCGGCGATTCCGTGCCCACGTAAAGCTTACCGATTAAAAGCGTAAATGTCCTCGATGTTGTTGAAAAGCTCGGAGAGCTCGTCATCGGAGAAGGTCGCGTCCCGCCGCCACACGTGCAGGTAGCCCTGCAGAAGATACGTTGCAAATTAAAATCATTTTACATCACACTCTGAAAAAAATATTTTCTCTATGATCTCAGAATATATTTTCGAGTCGAAAGTCGAAACAAACATAAAATAAACTTCATCTTTTGATTAGTTAACTAAGTATTAGTGAAAATTGGTTTGAACTTTGAATACGAGCAAAAACTGTTTCAATGAGATATTGCAAAAACGGTTTCAATGAGATATTGATGTGGTATTTTTTGTATTGAGCGCATACAACGTAAGGTCAGATAGACTATCGTTGGTTGGACTAATTAAATTAAACTATTGTAAACGTAACATCACGCCTGCGAACACCGAAAAGATAGGCAGCACAGTGTAGTGCACTCCTACATAGTTCTGTATATTTATAGATGAAGAGTAAACTTCACATCCCTTTTGAAGGATACTGCACGCCCGTACGATTGAACGATGTGTCGTGGTTTAAATTAATATGTACAGACACATGATAAATAATGCAAAAGTGATAAGGATATTAAGAACCGAGGTATTTGACACTCGATGTCACTGCCTACCTCGTAGTGAACCTAGCATGATGATATAACAATTACAATCAAATATAATTAATGTGTTTTAATAGCAATATCACCGTTAAACACTTTCAACACGATGCATCGCGTCTGTGGAACTTTGCGACGTGCTCGACTCGAGTGTTCAAACACTGTCGACATGTGGAACCGACAAAATCGGTCACTAGGTGTCGCTTGTCGTCGAGAAACTGTGACGACCATCTTTACGGACTGCGCGAGCGCTCTCCACGGTGTGGACTCGGCACTCGACCCGGCCGTTTCGTGGGCAAAATGTTGATGCTAACAGCGAAACTGGCTGTTTCAGCTGCGCCCGCCTACGAACTCCAAGTTAACAGTTTAATGTTTTCGTGCCATTTGCGAAGTTGTTTGTAAGTAGAATGTAACCGTACATGCGAAAGTATGTACACACGTATATGTCACGTCAATATGTACGTAATATATATTTTTCCTTTATTCAAACGTAACATAATGCATTTAATTCTCTTAACAGGTAGGTAGAGAAGTGTACACTCGCGCGTTATATCAGTTAAGTTTCCATTCTATTATGGAATACGGAGTTAATCTAATGCCGTATACTAAGTACAAATCCAAACCTCGAGTTACTTTTAGGAATTTAAAGAAATACATAGTAACTGACCCGGGATACGGACCCTAAGACGTCTAGATCAGTTGCGTTTGCAACCCCTCAACCAACGAGTTGATTAATTTATTGAAGCAGTTATACAAATGTTAATTCACTATATATTTACAGTCCAGACTTATGACCGAATAACATTGAAATTTTTTCAACAGTGCGCGATACACTTAATTCATATATTACAAAATTGCACAATTGTCATTCAAATTACTGTATATAAACGTGTGTGTGTTGTGTGTAAGAAACCTAATTCCACGTTTCGCTAAAAGCGATTCCATTATCTGGAGCGGCACAAAGGATCGTTTACAGGTAAGGTACACGCGTGCGCTTTCTCGCGGCGGACATTGTCGCTGCGGTTCGCCGTGAACTGGGGCGACGGATTGACCATTGTGCGCCGTTTATCGCCGCGCCCTCACTAGCCTTAGGGCTCTTTCGCACGTGACGAACTTCCGCGACTCTACACATGGGTGCCGTTTTATTCAACCGAATAAACAGATCGATGGTTTGAGTGATAAAGTGATAGATGCTGCTGTTTTTTTCTGTAATTTGAAAATTTTCACAAGTCACGTTTCTCAATAACTTGCTGGTTTAGCTAATAATTTTTGTACATGCTCTATATACAACTTTGAGAGATACCGTGGATTACGTCCTCATACTTGAAATATGTATTGACACAGCCATCAAATGCGAGCCTACACGTGCGGATAAAATAATATAAATGGTGTTTACAATAAAATTGTCAGCGGCTCCTATAGGAGCTGCAGGGGAGCTGATAACAAGGCGACAGCCGCACTAGCCTGCGAACAACGGTACTAAAACGAAATGTACAGTACAGTATTTAGAGTACAACGAATTACACAAACAAATCGTATTGTGTTACGTGAATTAAACCTTTTTGTAGTTTCACAAAGAGCAATATAAAAAATTAAGGAAAATAAAAATTATTTTTTACAGAAATATCACACGAACAGGTACATCACCGCGCCAAGTTTTCATGGCGATCCCTACATATGCGTACTGTAGTACTTCTAACTTAATTTACCTACCATACGTTTCTAGACTAAACACGAAAACGCCATAACGATGCAGTTAGCAAAGTGACGATACATTTCTTATGTAATAATCTAGACAGAGGGTACCGTCACGGAACCTAAATAAACCCTGATTCAAAATCCATTGACTTGATATTCCGCGGAAGACTCACTTAACGACACACACGCAAACATTCACATACGTATATTTGACGCACACAGACATACGCACGCACAGCTCACACGCGCGTACGTACGCAGTCACACATGAACACGTCAATAGACACTTACGCACGCGCACGCACACGCGCATAGGCCAGCAACTCACACAGGCGCACCTGACAATGACACCTCCGAACCGGTGTCGCAGGTTGAGTTGCGACAGAACAAGCGCGCCATTGTTCGCGCGGCGCGTCGGGACACGCGCGTGGCGCCCCGCGCGACCGCCACGCGACTTGACGCCGCGTTGGACGCAGTTTTGTGCGCGCCGATACGCGCTTCCTATTTAATTACAGCAGCAGCCTCTTGGAGTGATACGTGAGGCTGATCCAATTATGCAGTTCATCTGGTTTGTCCAGTCCACTCTCAAACAGGGGATGTTGTGTCACAGATGCATATTAACAACCTTGGTTTAATTACGCAGGGTTTAACTTTTATGCCGCTACATAGCATGTTTCTGCTGCGTTATAAATGTTGAGAACTGTAGATTTCGTTTCAGAATGCGACCGGACTGGGAACATTGTCATCATATGTATAGAGTGGTCCAACACTGCATTGCATTTTCAACTCGAATGTTACCGAGATCCTTACGTAAAAAGCGTACATCTTATCTCTTTGCTACTGTTTCACCGCAGAGTATAATGTATCTGACGTTGCATGTGACATTTAATGTATTTGTAACACGTGTATATATTTGAAAAGAATGTAACATCACACCAATATACCTCGATAGGGAAGGCAAAGGGTGTGCAGTATATTACCACGCTTCACCAATAAATGTATTATTTTTTTAAGCTAGTACACATGTCCCTGTATACCTTTACTATATACCGTATACTTACTGGATACTGTATACTTATACTGTATACTATTTACTAGTACTACGTTAAATTTTATACTTGGCTGTAAATACGATATATTATTCGATACGTTTTAATATATAGATCATACAATAGACCAGAACTAGATCTAGTGCACTGAATCGTGCAAACGAAGCACCATTCATGAGCAGATTCTCCGTTTAGATTTGATCATCTTGAACCGTATGATGACGTCATTACTATCGTTCGGCTTAATGTTTCCTTAAACAAACACGAATAAAAATTCTAAATAACTTCTAGCGCCGTAAATTTTCTCAATCGATTAATTCGACCGCTGAAACTAGACCAATTGTTATTTATAGTTGTGGGCGTAGTACGGTTATAGTCAGTTTGTAGGCGTATGAAAGAACGTATGTATTTCAACGTGCGAGTGATAGATGAATGGACGCTTCGGTCATCGAATCAACGCAACGGACGATCTGTTCCTACACCGCCGACGGGTCTGGTATGATTTTAGTTATATACTCTTTTATTTTTATTATTACACAGTATTTATTGAAATAAATCGTAAAGAAACAGCCACTCACAGTCAAGATAGTCAAGCGATCTAAGGTTCACTCCGACTGTTCACCATGTCGACTCTGCCTGACACTGTACTAACAAAAAAATATTAGATAAAATACGTACCACTATATAGATATACTTAAAGAGATACCGCGTGTATGAGGATATGTAGAAAGATGAATCTAGGGAAAGCACACCAAGCGATTATGCGGATGCAGATACTTCGCACTTAGTGCTCCCTGACTATCCTAGCGAGGGACCTAACGGGCGATATACTAATAAAGAAACATGCATTTACAAAGAAAGACGAATGATGAAAGAAGGAAATGCTCAACCAACGCACACAACCTAAGACTCCTCGAAAAAAGAGTGAGCAGGCTAGTTCCGGGCATGCGTCCTCCACGTCAGGATACATCGGCGTTCGCCATCAGGTGCCATCACCACCAAACGCTAGCCTATCGAAATATAAACAAGCAACTCAGGTCTGTAAGAACACAGATATTTAGCGCTCGGCTTCATCTGCTCACCGCATAAGAGACTAGCCGGAAGCGATATATTAATAACACAGCCATATACATGTAGAGACCCGTCTTTAACCCGCGGTCCATTCATAGTGGCCCACGTACTACGCCCACGAGATGCGACTTACGATTGTGCGCGCAATCAAATCTTAAATAATCACCACGTGGGGTAATTGATTGATTCTGTTAGTTACCACCGTTACTAGTGGTACGGTTAGGTTTGAACTAACAAGATCAGGTTACGTTTAGGTTTGAAATAACTCAGATGTTTATCCATCTCACGCCCTCTCGCTCTCTCTTTCTCGCTTCGCAAACAATTAACAAACTGTTAGGGCGATGTTTAAGGTCAGGTTACCAGGGGTTGGCAGGCAAAGAGTTGGACAATCATAGCTGTCCATTACCGACCATGATATGTGCGAATTACCCAGAACACGACGATTTAAGTGGGGAACTTGGCCAGCATTTGGCCGGTGTCACATGCAGTCATCGTAGACCTTCTCAGCACGAGAAGCAATCCGTTTCCAATTGTCAAAGGTTTATTGAATTGATGATTATGTACGCACATTACGGTACAACTGAAAATATACTTCCTGTATCCATAAAAACGTCGGCGAGCAATTCTTACAAACAAATAAAAATCGTATCTAGTGCCGTCCAAAATAATTCACAGCTACAGATGTTCATTGCCCCAATAATGGGATCGTGAAAGCGAATGTCACCTCTCACGAGCGAGAATGTAGAAACACATCCCATCTCATAACGACACTATAAAGGATTACAATGTACTTGTATATATTTATGTTTGCCATAGACATAACAAATACCAGACATGTCTCATGCTAAAATAATATTTTTAATTTCACAGGTTTTGTTTCAAAAATAAATCTAAGTTTTTCTTAGATGTCTACAGAAACACATTTTTTTGGAACATTTGCAATATTGATTATATAAATAATAAATAATGCCCGCCTCGTTGGTTAACGGATTTCAAACGGCACTGCCATTCAAGGGGTCCTGGACAGCAAATAAACAGGGGCACCCGCTATCTTGCAACTGTAATGCAATCTTTTACAATATCAATTTATTGTTTCTTATGCATTTTACAATTAAGAGTCGTTTTACAGTTGTGTTCAACGTTAGTAATGATAAAATGAAAAAAATATATATTACAGAAACAAAAAAGAAAAAAAAAGTTTTTGATCTGTATTCAGCATTTCCACCCCTTGCTCGGATCCCGGATCGGGTATTATTGGTTTTTCTAACTTAAATTTACTATCAGAAATTATGGATTTACTTACCGTATATGACAATAGATTGACCACCTATTTCATAGTAGGACGTAAACATAACTGATAAAATGTCATTTCATTTCTACAGATTATCAACTCTACGGCTTGCCCACGCGAAGTCATATTCCCGGTGTGCGAGATAAAAATAAAAATCCCATAAAGTTTCCCGTGGGCAAACTTGTTTACTTTTATATCTTTCTTTTCTAATATGGTAATTTGTCCCATTGTTTATGGGAGCGGGATAGGATGAGGTCTCTATTGTGCGATCGGAGGTGCGTTCGGAATATATTCACTTATTTATGGTGTTCGTGTGAAACCACATGACTCCATCCTCGTCAACCTTTATGCCATAAATGGTATATTTTGGATGTGTGTATCAGATACTCTTCATGAGTTTATTTTTGTTTAAATGTCTGTCGAAATTTATATATGTATATATTTTTATCACCTGGTCTTGACTGTTCAGTAACCATGCTGTGATTCAGTACACTTTAAAATCAAATTATAGTTTATGAACTATCCCAAAGTACGAATCTATGAATCAGATGTTCAATCTATAACGTTTACTCACAGTTGGATCGACTCCTTAACGCTTTTTTCAAGATGTTTCAGAAACTTCGTTTATTAAATAACGTAAAATTGTCCGGTCACCTTAAGAACATTTCGCGTAAGTTGGCCAAAGTCTAGCCGCTAGTAATGACTCTCGAGAAGAATGTTTAACAGCTTTTATGATAATTATTAGCATCTAACTAGTTAACTCCTTTCCGAGTAACCGTTCTGAGCTTAACAAGCGGGATGAATATATTCTGCATTCATCGAGAGTCGAACCGCACTTTTTACGACGCTCTATCAAAGCCCTAACGGTGTAGTTAAGACGGTTATATTTAGAACAAATGGTCCGCATAAAGCCCCGTGCACACTGTACCGCAATATTTACGCTACGCAACTTAACATCGTTAGGATTTTTATCTCGTTTTAAGGGTTCGTTTTATGGTGTTCTTTTTTAAATTTTCTATTCAACACATTTGACAAATTGACTAATTTGTTAGTCAAGTAGTTGACTGCCGACAGAGAGTGTCTAGGTTCTAATTCCGGGCCAGGTTCCTACTACTGGATACTTCTAAATTCGAATTTCTGGTTGTGGCGCGGAAACCAAATTTGTGCCCGGTTTATGACAATTGGCTCACCACCTAATCCGAAACGTGAATGTTTACTGCACAATGCTGCCTACCTCTTCGAGGATTACAAGCTTGATGTTACGACTGATATGTTACATACTGTACTCATCATCTACATATTTCGTAATGTTACATTATTTTTTTATAATAAAGGAGTAGAGAACGAGCATGCAGTCCATCTGATGGTGAGTGGCTACTGCCGCCCATGGTCATCTGTGATCAACCGCAGATAAGTCGACCACAGGTGCGCCTCTACCACTGAGGACTGACCTGGAATACCCCGAAAACGTATGTCTCCCTTACCATACCCTTCAAACCGGAACACAGCAGCGCTTAACGCTGCTGTTATAAGGCAGAAATAGGTGCGGCGGTGGTGCCGCCGGAGTCGAACCACAGAGGGTTCTAC
>DWEI01000640.1:0-20497 GCA_018245875.1 Mysoria ambigua
TGTTCGACCCGGGAATCGAACCCGGGACATCTCGATCGGCAGTCGCATCTGCAACCAACACGACCAACGAGGCAGTTTAGTAGGGTATTTAGCTTAATTTGTGAATTTGTTATTATTTTTATTATTATACGATCCGTGATACAGTTAAAGAATGTTTGTTTTTTATATCAGCAATACGTTAATTGCTAATTATTAATAAACAACAAAATGTATTTTAATAACTCACAACCGCATTATAACTATTCGAACTTTTTAACTTAGGAAATTACAAAAATATTTTTATATATTTTATAGAGACAAGCATTGACGATAGAATAGAATGAATCGCTTGAAACCTTATGCGCGGCGTAGATTAGGAATATCGGAAGTAAAAGAAAAAATGTAAGAAAAACCCGCGCAGATCTACGCGGGCACGCGCGCGCTCCGGGTGGTCGGCAGCACGTGGCGGCCCGTATAGATCGGACCGCGTCGATATGTCTTATCGATAAAAAGCAAGGGGTCGCTTGTAAGGTACACTTTTATAGCTACGAGTTTTAGTAACACCATATCATTTTTATAATCTTTGTTGCTCTTCCAATTATAGTACATATTATTGTGTGTATCATAACTTGTGATGCGTGAGAGTGTAGTCCTCTGCTTATCCCTTTGAGAGAATACGAGCGTGATGTTATTAACATTACTTTTATTATTATGCCATCACGCCAGGTCTTATATGGAGTAGCCAGAGACCATCTAGACAAGCCTGTGGAAACATGAGGTAGGTATGTAATTCGGAAAAAAAACTAAAACACTATCTACACTACTTCATTATTCATCGGAGACGTCACGTGTAAACATATACATTACGCTGCTGCAGCGGCGATTCGTTGTTGAACAAGTTCACCCGATGACCGACCAGTGCACAGCGAGGCCTCTGCGCCGCAGGACCGGCGGTCCAAACAACCGTCTGTTGAACTGTCCGGCCGCGGCGGACGCAAGTTGACCGTCTTCCGCCGCAAGCGATATAAAGGAACTTCGGAACGGTGACGGACAACGACTTTATACACGTGTGGATGTTGCCGAAACCGACCTACGTGTATGAGGAGGGCGATTAATTTGAAATAAGCACGTCGAATCTAAAGGCTAAGGCTCTCGTAAGGCTAGAGATATTCGGCACCCAGTACTCTCTGCATCCCGCATGAAGCCCCCAGCGTAACGATGTAATAATAATGGAAACTATATGGTATACAAGAGATATGAAATTAAAAGTTTTGTCCCAATGCGAATATTCAAGATATTTTTACAGAATGATATTTAGTATGCAATGGCATACTATGCGATATTTATATAGGATGCGAACTCTACCAACTCTCTTGTAGAGCACTACTCTATAATTACAAAGCATCGGGATAGAAGTACAATTAATATGGTTGATAACAAAACGCGAATTACCCCGACAAACGTTTGTTTTATTATGTTTATATCCCATTATATTATAGAATAGTTGATCAACTTATTGCTACACACGGGGCCATATACACACCTCGAGCCACTACTAGAAAACTGAAATTAGAAAAATCCTATATAGCCCGACCCGGGATGGGATGTTAACCCAGGACCGCTTCGTCCTGGTGTAATTCCCTGGTCAAGATTACCAATACGTCAATCTAAATATATAAACAGCCCACTATTAGAAGGATAGGCCAGCTTATATAATTTTAAATTAAGAACGCATTTAAATAAAACCTATCCCTGAGTTTACCACATTTAGGTACAAATGAATTATAATTGACCAATAGGCACATGTTTAAGGCACAAAACAATTGTCCCCGTTATAGCGTTTGTCTTTTGTTTTCAGATCCATCGAAGAGCCACGGGCGAATTTTTACCGGATAAGTGTCTAAAATCATATTAATGGTGAGTGATGTCTGTTTGATTGCTAATGCAAATTTATTATTGAAAAATGTACGTTACGTTAATACGTAATCGCAACTTTCCAAATAACGTTGACCGTGAAAGTAATAAAGCAACTCTCGTTATGCGTAAGATAGTATTGGTTTTAATATTTTAATGAACGTATTATATAAGCAAAGGTATTTATAAATTTCATCGATACTCCTAAGAGTTTTCGCAGATTTGCGTCACATACCAATCTAAACACATTACTACATTAAAAATATTAAGATAATATCCCGACAATTCGTTTACAATTATCATTTATTATATCAATTTTTATAATAACGGAGACCGGGATTAGATAATGGCGATAATTAGAAAGCATTTTACAATTTTTACTCAGTAGAAAATGAACACATTGTATTTTACAAATACGAGCCCGTAGCGTAAGTAGGCCATTCAAACGTCTGTTGCACAACAATACCTACAGAAATATTACCATAATAATGGCCGTACACTTGTTTCTAAGCTCACTCAATCATTAACCGCTACTTTTCTTTTTCAAAACAAAAGAATGAATATCAAAAAAAAATACACAACAACAATTTTACATCGCGGATAGAAAACTTTTATTGCAATCCCACTGCTGGACAAAGGCGTTGTTTACGTGAAGCGCGCCGAGTGAACCAGGCGTCGGTTCTCGAATTGCGTTTGGTTTGTGTTTTTTTGTTTTGTTTTTCTAAGGATGAATTTGTGATCGTCCAAAGCTTAACGGTATGTCACTTTTGACTATTAAAAATTTATTAAGATAATAACGATATCAGTACACAACATGCAGATTAATGATATTGACCTATAATTTTTGATTATGTTCATGTAATTAAATAAAAGAATATAAAATAAAACATTATAGTTTAAATAATATTCTTTGAGTCGATTTAACAATGTAACAGAATTTTAGCGAATTATTTAATAGATTGTTAGAACCGAACCAAAAAACTGATGTTTAGAATAGGTCATTAAACTACATATATCTACTGTATTTAATCATTGGCATATATTATCATAGCAAATGGTATAGTTTGATATTTATTTTAAAAAAAAGTTTACGAAGAATGTTCATGTAGCAAATTGTAATTGACATAAACGTTCGTAATGATCGGTCAAGTTTAACAAAAATTCCATCATCAGCCTACGGGTTGTACTAAACTTAATGTATGCTCAAATATAGTACTGTACTGAAATATATACATAACTACTACAGCTGCTAGTTGACGTATATGTAAACCGGTTTTCACTAGTTCGGAATAAAACCGTTCGAATTTCGTGCACACCCGTATTTTGTCTGTAGGTGGGCAGGGGAGGACGGCGCATGAATTTTCAAATAATCAGAGGTCTGTGCGTCCATGTAATAAAAAAGGAGCTCTGGTTATATCGACGACTTTTTTATTTGTGATGCGTATAGAATTGTTTGCCTTTTGACATCCTTGTTTTACGAGTAATATGGATTAACTTGTCAGAAATAAAGTTGTTTTATTTGTCTATTGTGTACCGTGTTGTTTATTAGAAAATAAATAATATATTAATCCGAAAGATTAGTTCTATATTTATCATTTATTTATGATTAATTAGTATAGTTCTAAATTAATAATCTACTTCTAAATCTTAACTTGAGTTCTAAATCTATTTTCCAGTTCTAATGTAGTCTATGTCTAAATGTATAACGTAGTTCTAAATGCACAATCACGATGGAAATGTATAAGATTGGAGTATATTGTATAGTGAATTTATTGAAGGAGTTACGAATACAGATTATTATTAATTCACTGTTGACGCGGGCCTGTTCCACACTGAGAGCATTAAAGTCACGACCCGGCCAACCTCTTAAGGCAACAAAATATAGACAGTAAAATATAAAAAAAAACCACATTGAACTAAATGATCGGAAAGCCATTAATTTTTTTATTTCTAATGTAACGTATATTAATCAGTTTTTGTCTAGTTACAAAAGCAAACTTTGTAGTTTCTTGTTTAGCGGCCCATGTACTACATAAGGCCCGTACACCACATAGCCTATGGTGGAGTTTTTGAGCTAGGTACCGCACGGGGCAGCGTTGAATATTTGATCAGAGGAATTTCGCGGCGTACGAGGCGCGATAGCAGTGTTGACTTAGCGTAGTGCAATCGTAATAGCTTTGTGCACCGAAACTCCCGGGCCATTGCCATTTGTCAAAAAGTACACTCAATATATAAACATGTAACATGATATAACATGTGTGTGTGAAGTTGGAATTTGTTCTTTGAAATTGCATTTAGCCAGCGTGACAGATTATGGACTTAATTGTTTTTTTTTTTGTGAGGAGACCTTTGAGAATCATAAAAGTGGTAATTATAATGACCACATGTCTAACGAACTGATTTAAAAGGGTTCTATGTAATATAATTGCGGCTTGAAATTCCTCTTAATTTTGTGAATCATGTGTGATTTGTGATAAATTATCCATTAAAAAATCGCGAAAACAAAGTAGTTTAATAGTTACACAGCCTACGTACAATCAGTGCGAATGATAAAATTAATTATGCTCATATTTCACACTTTGCTGTGTACAAAATTACAGCGAAACGAAACAAAAAGGCGGGCGAACGATTGGTAATTCCAAATTCAAATTCGAGTTGCCGGTTAACACTAGACGCGGGCCGATAAAGCGCACATTAATCAGGAACAACGCAGTTTCGAATATCGAACGCCAGAAGCGAGTCGCGTATCATTGCACACGGTTTTCGCATTTCGCCAATACGCACTACGAGCGTTTTGTTTATTAGCAATCAAGGTAACAAAACGTGCGCATTCCGAGATTAAATGCCAATTGGTATAATGGGAAAGGAAAACTACACGAGGAAGTTGCATCTTAGCTTTATAATATTATTCAATGCTTATGAAGTCTGTCAACAATCATTTGGCTAGAGTCGATAGGGTATAGATTGATTTATGTCATTTGCATTGATTGATTTATGTAGGTTTTTTTTTGATACACTTCATTTATCACGAAACATTTGACAGTAACATATAATGGAACAAATATACTTTTATCCAATTTGAAAATCAAACGAGCTGTGTAAGACACGGTTGGCGGGAAAACGTAGAGTTGTAAATGTAGCGTCAGAAGCTATACTATCGTGTGTCGATATCGCGTAACAAAGGCTTCACGTGTATTCGAAACGGGTTGACTCATGTAACCTGGGGGCCGACAAAAATATATTTATTTGGCGTCAATTAGTGTCTTAGGCATTTTATTTTGACAGCTACATTATATACACGGTCGGTAATAATTGGATTTAAAACAGATGAATGTATCTAATTAGCTTCAAAATAGGTAAAATAGGTACATTATGTACTAGCATAATATAATTAAATGTAAGACACACCGCCTTGTCGCAACAATATTAATTACACCATAGGGGATAAAAAAAATCAGTAAAAAGTCTTCACTCGGCGCAGTTCTTGTTTCAAGGCTCTCGTTACCAATTAAATTAAGTCGGTTCGCGACAACAACGTGTGGCTAGATGTACGGGTTACATTTTTGAAAAATCTCTTTTAAGTTTTATGAAGCCTCGATGATCAACAAATGGACCGCACGTTGGTCATATCGGTTGCAAGACTGCCGATCGAGAGGTCCTGGGTTCAAGCCCGGGCAAGACGCTACAAAAAATTTCTAATTGCGATTTTCTAGTGGTACCGATGTATGGCTATAGGATTATTAGGTACTCCATAGTGGAATTTGAATGTAACTGGTAAAAGTGAAAGGGTACACTTTTCTGTCTACCTCTACGTGGATCACAGGCGTGATGTCACGAAGTGTTATCAAGTTTTATATGAAAATAAATACCTATTGTATATCATTATCATGAGTGCGTTTCATTCCATTACATAGGTGCCCTAATTGGTTTCCAGCTTTACGGCTCTTGGCTGCAGCCTTTCGCAGATCGTCATTCCATCAGGGGCCATGAAATTAAATTATGTTTATAATTATTATTATTATGAACGTACATATATCGCATAACATGTGACTGGACAATATTAAATAAAATATCTAGCCCGCTAACCTTATGGCCCCAATATTCGCCAGCGATAAGTCTGACGTGTCCGTTATGAGGTTCTGATCATCGCTTAAGCGGGCACGCCCACCGTTTGATAAGTATTCGGTGTTTGTAACGATTCGTGCTGTGTTTTCACGTTTTGATCGCGTTCCACCTCGATATGTTGCTATTAATTATAGGGTCAGCAAAAAATCCCCACGTGACATGTTATATATCAATGGCTTATTAATATCTCAAGTAAATATAGGTAGAAACGCGCGTATTGATCACGTGTAAAGTTTTTTTTTATATTTTTTTTGCGTTCAGTACTTTTTATGAACTTAACGCTTCCGCATAAAAACAAAGTAATCAATATTAGTTAGTTATACGTACTCATTCAGACGCTATAATTCCGTTAATAAAAATATAGAGAGAGGACGGCTTGATGGGGTGGCTGGGGGTGCGATGGGCTTCGGAAAATTCACCCGGTGAATGGAAAACGCGGCGATAGACAAACAGCCGGCTGACCCCGCGCTCTCCCCCCCCCCCCTCCCCACCTAACGTACATTTTGAAATAATGCCCCCAAGTTGCGTTACGGCAGGCGTCCGTTTTTAACCGACGCAAAAAGAGGCTTAATGGCTAGTTACGTGAATTTTTTTTTCGCAATCCGTTAGTTGCCTTTTTTTGTATGGGATGTACGAGCGCGAGGTATTTGAAAAAAAAAAATGCGAACGTGCATCCATACACATTAACGTCTATGTGTGCATTAAGATGCAAGTTCTAGAACAATCTATTCGTAACATGGCAGCATTAAATACAAATAATTTTTGTATAGAGCCCATCAGGAAAAAGTTTTTCTGTACTTTAAATCTCTAGGTGCTGGTATAAAACTTCAATATATAACACTTTTACTGTATTTAGGTAGGGAATACATTTCACCCCTTCTAGACGATCTGAACATGCATCTCTCAGCAGCCCAAGGAAGTGCAATCGTAATCATTAAAAACATTCCGCAATAACCCTCCACATTTTCTCTCTATTCAAGCAAAATGTAAAATACTTTGTTGACGCACTATTTCTTCTTGTATTGCACTTGACCGATTTCTTTGAAGCGGCTGCGAGTTGAGCCTCTTTTTTTATTCGTAAATGTAACAAATGTGATTAAATTCTGCGCTCGTTATTTTGTTTTAAACCGTCTGTGCGGAGGCCTATACTCGAGTACGGCAGTGTACTGAGGAAAGCCGATGATGACGTCTATTTTCTTAGGTTCGAAAAGATTTGGTAGACACTATCTCCGACTACCTCGTGATGATTCTGGCCTGGTGATCTAACAAGATGGTAATGATAAATAAACTGATATATACATATATATATTTTTGTTTCTGAAATTGTCTTACTTTGCTTAACTTCAGTTGTTTTATTTGTAGATTTGTTTTCTGTCATGTATTAAGGTAGCTTTAACTTAACGTGCTTATAGGACTATTTTGGTGAAAGAAGATAGTTAAGACAGTGTGATCTGGAAATCCTTGATCTCAATTTACTCCTACGGGACATACTAGCTATATGTATTTCCAGCACAAATATATGTCCATTTATCCGCACATATAAACATATTATCGTATTTTTTGTCTATTACTCAAACAAAATTAGCTATATTCTATACGAATGGAAAGATCAGCAGTCGATACACCGAAGTCACAACCATTATGGACGGAGCCGCACGCGTCAGTCGCAAGGGTACAGGCCGGCACACGGCGGCGCGGGTAGTACGCGTCGATAGTTGCGACGAGTGCGCAACCGTAGGCGCCAGCGACGCGCGGCGTACGCCAGCAGAGCGCATGCAAATCGGACAGCGGCCGCGGATTGCGCCCTGCGTACAATCTTAGCGAAGTTAGCCCACGCACTGAGGTTGTAAATCTCGTCGACAGAAATGGCTGACCATCTCCACAACCCCCCCTCTCCCCCCCCCTCCATCGGACGGCGCTCGCTGCAAAAGTGTGCGCCATAAATTTTATACAAGCGCCAGCCAGTGTACGGTAAAACTAGACTAGGTATTCGATACGTGTGACTGTGGGGCGTGTGCGTGTGTGTGTGTGTGTGTGTGTGTGTGCGCGCGCGTCCGCGGATGTGTGCGTGTGAAAATTCGTACTCGTCCTGCGAGTGCAGTGGACATCGGCAGTTTTGCTTTGTGTACGATAGGTATGCAGTGTAGGCGGAAATGGTGCGGTGATCAGAGACGGTGTTGTTGGCTCGTCTAAATAAATAAATTGGCGACACCGCGCGCCGGGTTAGGGGTACTCTTAATTAAACACACATGACACCGACCGCAACAAAATTCCGACAACGTTTCCATCGGGCGACATTGCTGTCGATAAATTAGTTTCTCCGCGTTTCGTTGTCTTGATTTTATGGTTTCACCGCAACGCAAACACATTAGTGAATTCGCAAGTTCCGTCAATTATACTGTTTCGTGTACGATTTTAAAAGGTCGTTGCAAGAATATTTACAACAGTGAATGTATTCACCGGTAATGTTCTTAATAAGTACAATCGCGTCCATCATTAGACACGTGCCAACGCTCAGTCACATCGGCCGTCCGCATTTGACGAATAATCCCAACGCCGGCCGGTCGAAGCGGCAACCAATTAAAAGTGCAACTGAGCTATCAATTTTTGAGTACCTAAGCCGGAATTACAGCCTGTTTACCTTGGGCGGCTAAGCTTTCGGCGACCGTTTCGGTACAAACCCACTGATTCCAAAAAGCCCGTCGGCCGGCACGTGCTTTTTTTTTACGCTTTTTATCTTAGTAACGAAGTAAGCGGCGCCCCTTTCATGTAGTTTTCCATCCGGCCGGTTCAGAGCGCTGAAAGAAGTGTTAACCGGGCTGTGATCGGCGCCAGTCGGCTGTGCTTAACACGCAGAGAACGATGGACCAACGCTGCCACTTAGTCTGCTTCTGTCACTAATAATACACACTTGTTTTATTTTTAAACAGCCTACCTGTCTCACCGGACGGTGCGGCGACGCCGTCCGCCAATACGTACGCTCGGAACCTCGCCCATTCCAAATTATACGTTCGTACGTCACGTGTAAATTGTGTCTATTTTAAAAAAAGAACATACAGGATAATTTTCGGATAAACGCAGCGACGTAGCATTGAAAAATAGGATCGGAGATGTCGCGCTACTGAAAAGCACGCACACACACACACACACACACACACACACACACACACACACACACACATTCGTCTCTTATTAAGGACGTATCGGTTACGCACTTATATTTATCCGTGGACGTAGCTAAAGCGGCGAGTTCTGCACAAAAACGCATCTTTCCCCCTGCGGCCCACCCCCGGCGGCCGCCGGGCGAACGAATACATTCGACTAGCCCATTTGCAATGTCGCGTCGTGTGCGTGCCCGTCTGTCTGTACAGGCCCGCGCGCGTGTGTGCCGCCGCCGACACACGCGCGAGTCCGCTTAGCCCGCGCGTACTCCCACCGGCGTGTGTACGTGATACGTGCGCCCCGTGCGCGGTATTGGTTTTCTGTAGTACTGGCGCTTTAACAAATTTCAAATTCACAAAATCGTGATTGGTCGGTATTTTGTTTGAATAAGCGGACGCACCGGTGCCGGGCCGGACTTAAAATTTCGCTAGATAATTCGTTTAGGCGTGAAATGATGTGTTGCGTTCGATTTTTGTTGTTTCACAGCGCGACTGCTGTGTATCGATATGGCACTCTACATTTGCGCGTATTACGGCATACATCGAATAATAGTAGAGTTCCTCTATCGAATGACATGTATATCAATTACTTTTGAAGCGTGACGTTGTAATACAAACTTGAGGGTTCCGTACATTAATCGTTTGTTCGAACTACGGGTTATTATTGATACAAATGAAGCAATTATCCGAGGACGCACGCGCCACTAACCATAGACGACCGGAAGACAGACGCTCTAATGGCCACCTAAGATCCCAAATATCAATTTCTGGGGACGCGCTCGTGCGTGTACGTCACCGGCGTTTCCCGAAATGAATCCGGAAGTGCGCCACAAAAACTCGTAACCAATCAACCCGGAATTCTTAATTCGAAATTGGAACTTGCCTATTCACAGTTCCTTTAACACCGTGACGTTGATAATTCGGAACTCTGGAATCGAACTTGGCTTCCTTCAAGACGGCATTGTTTAAACGGAACGAGCATAGGTAACTGATAGGGTATGCGCGGTATATCCGGTAAACCAATTTGAACTCTACGTGACAGGTGTAGAGTTCGAACTTTAAGCGGTAGTTACGAAATGAATTTCAAAGAAAATAGCACAGTCATTTCACACGTGTATCAACGAATTGACCATATGGTGTAAGAAAACTGGGAACAGGAATTCTAATTAATCGTTTCTTATTTAATTAATTGATATATCGATCATTGGATATTTTGGTAGAAATTCAAGTTGTGGTACTAATATGAACCTTAAAATAAATAGCAATATCTCATGGATTAATAAGAGTAACAGTAAAATCAAATAAATGCGAAAACATAATTTAATTGAAAGTTAAACCACAATGTTAATAATTCGAGATAAAGTAACATCTAGAATATGATTAAGCCGTGTTTATTATACCTATTATCTTATACATATATGGGAACGGCTTAATCGTAATAGTTTTAAATATAGAAAAAAATAGAATAAATTAAACTGGGTTCATAGTTATACCCGTACAATTCCAATATATATAATAACAGAAATGTGCTTAAGCTAAGGTCACGTATAAGCAATAGAAGCACATTAAATGACATTAGGCGCCGTTCACACTTATACCCCTTCATACAAGAAAACATTTAAACATGTCCATGATTTCCTTAACAACTTTCAAGGACATTTTTAAATTGTAACATCACGCGTGTAATCCCCGGATAGATAAACAGAGGAGTGTAATACACTCCCACGTATCACCGGAGTTCGAGGTGAGCCTATTGAGATACACCGGACACCAAGGACCACTTTAAAGATTACCAAACCTAGTTCAATAGACATATTGCTTTACTTTGAACGTTCACTACTCATACAACTTGTGCTAATAGACAAATAATATGTGATTTTATTAACTGTGAACTGAAAATGTGAGATATAATAATGCAATGAATAATAATAATAATACAAGGATATGACCGTTTTGTGACCGCCACCGGACCAGTACTGTAACGGCACTCAAGGCGAGGTCACAGAACAGATGCGCGCCGACCGGTACGCCACCGCGACAGCTTGCGATTCCGTTGTGCACATCGTTAGGAACTCTACTAAAACTGAAGGAGGGAATTGTAGAGCTATACAAATTACATTGTAGAGTCGGCGACAACATACATATCTTGGCAAACAAATTATTTTAGACGAATGTATTATATGTATCAATGTATGTATCAATGGTAATTTTAATCGTTTTTATTTTTGTAATGTAGTTTGTTATTAAAATATAGTTTCATATCGTTATCATTATTTTTACTTAGTTAAATGTTTATTTATAAAAGAAGTTAAAATGAATGTATTTATCAAATATTAATAAATAAGGGAGGGATTAGGGGAGGCCTATGTCCAGCAGTGGACCTCAAGAGGCTGATGATGATAATAAATAAGTAAAATAAATAAAATAAATTATTAAAATCAGATGAATATCTATTGCATTTTATTAAAATTTTACAGCGTTTTACATATGAAGTTTTACTTATGCGCAGACAAATGATAAAGTTCTATAAGAAGTACTTTTATCACCTCAATTACTAATTTAGTATAAAATATAATAGCAAAAGAATAAATACATAGTTACATTACATATTTTATATTTATTATGTTATTAAATTATTCATAACGTCTGTTCTATAAATTTATAATTCTACACATCAACGGTGTTTGCCCGCGACGATCAAGAGGGTCGCGAAATAAATATATTTATTATTATCATCATCATTATCATTGTAGACGCGTTCTAATGACTTACAAACACGCAATAATTAAGATTCAGTGTTACATTAAAATAACAGTTTCTTGCACGCCAAGTCCGTAAGGATGGAAATATTAAATTTAGCACTTGGTGTTCTCCGCCCACTTCGTAAAAAACTTGCAGTGGCGTTATTATAATAAAAATATTATTAATATGTGATTCTTTTTTTACGACCGGAGCTCCAATACTACACAAGATCTTTTCTCTTCCGGGGTTTCATTATAAAAACTTTAATACGTCCTTAAATTTCTCAAGTCCCTTGTAATTAAACACTTGTTATGTTTCACGAAAAAGGTATGTATACCAATAGTTTCAACACAAGACACTATAAATATAACGTAATCACGCCAATCCCTTTTAAGGTTAGCACAGAGCAGTGAGCCGCAAAGATCTCTATCCTTACAAACTTGACACTTTATGACTTGATGTAGAGGACATTCATCAATATTTTTATACAACCATCAGCAAATATAAAACTGAACTATTAATTATTATTGAATCTTCACGCCTGATTTCTTACGGGGTTAAACAGAGAGCAGGGACTGACACATATCTCTATTGAACTGGATCTAAATTACTAATAAAAAATAGCACTGTAAAAGACTAGACTAAATCAACAAATGAACCGCTTCGTTCATTAGATACATTGTAATATAATAACGCACACCCCTCCTAGTGTCCCACGGGAATGTTGGACAAGTTAAACAATATGGTGAAACAAAACGTGGGCATGACCCGTTGGCACTCAAGACGAGGGCCCGCGAGACGGCCCGGCCGATACAATGGGGACCTTAGCCGCAACCGCAAAGGAGGAAAGAATTATAAAAGTGGAAAGAAATCGGGCAAGACAAAAGTCGCCCGGCCGCGAGCAATGAATGAAACTTTATATCTCTGTAAAGAAACACCAGCAGTTCAAACACTCGGATGAATATTTTATCGTTGTGTCAAGAACGTGCAATGAAATAGAGGAGAAATATATTCGCAGCATTTATGCTTCAATTTTTTTACCATCGTACCCACGGATTGTCACTCCCGTTTTTAAAGTGGCAACAGTACGGTGCCGCATCTGATTTATTTATGCCCTTCGTTAATCACCGTTGAATGCAATGATGATTTTTTCGAGTGGTAGAGTTTATAAATTTTCGCCAAGCCCCCACTGAAATGTGGGGCCGGTTTTCAACAGCGTTTTCATGTTTAATCTCGACTTCACTGATTTTATAATAACTATTGACTGCGGTCGTTTTAATGTAATTTACACGTTTAAGATGTACGCGGAAAATGATTTTTATGAAAGTCCATTTTATTTGTAAATATAAAATACATAATGTGTGTAGTCACAGTAGATATATACGACGCAAGAAAACGGAATATCATATATAGTTATCCTTACATTGCTTCTTTTAAATTAATCGCCCTCTGCATAACTCATGCCGTTCCTTTACTGACTTATTGAACTTACTCGAACAATCGAATTCCACAGACTGTTACCAAAACACAGCAGAACTGACGACTTAATAGTATTACAAATCATTCATTGAAGTCTACTATTCACCACACAAATACATATAAATTGACAGATTCCCACAATTAATAAGAGATTTATTACAAAGTAAAGATGTCCAATACCTCGAAGTCGGGAACTCCTACCCCTTTCATTAAGCGCCCTTAACCCATCAGCGATTTCCGATTTCCTGGCATCCTGGGCCATAGTTCTCACAATCAAAAAAAGATTTGTCACTTAAGTAGTTAAGGGGCTAAGTCCGGAACGCGCAGTTCCCAGGCCGCTCGGCCAGTAAACGATTATCGCCCTCGGTATCGCTTACGATGTGCTGTACGTACTGACCCTCCAGGGCGTTGCGATCAGATACGCGCTGGAAGATATTGATACAAGATTTACCGGGAACGAAACGGTAACGCTTTTCAATATATTTCGTGCGTTAATATTCGTTAACTTTTAAGATTATTACTCTATGCGATTTTTATTATTATAGAAATGAAGAAAGCTCTATCACCCTGTTAAAACATCTTAATAAATTTTACTTAATTGAGTACGATAAAGTTTAATAAAACATTACAAGTGGTATTTATTCTTTTTTTAATTTTTCTTAACAAAATTAACGATTATTTTCTTGCAAATATTTCTTACAGCAGCAGAAATGGTTATTTATATATACGTTTTTTTCAACGGTTCGTCCAAAAGCTTTTAAAATGTGATAATTTTATCGAAGCATTTCGACTACGTAATAGGAAGCTTAATGTAATATTGTAATAATACTACTATTTTAGTGCATACTACTAAATAAATTAAATATATTTAAAGCACATGGAGTTCGTGTATCCGAACGCAGCGCAGACGCACCGCCGGCCGCGACGGAAGGAAGCGTAAGGCGAGCGCGTGAGAAGGACGCGCGCGCCGTGAGAACCTCCCCGCGCTCTACACCACAAATTGACATTACACGAGCCGCTATCGTGTTACGCCTCATACTCATTATACAGAATTTAAACACCCTTCGTTTTCCAGCCTTAATTCAAAGTTGGTTGGCATTTAACTAAGTAAAGTGATATTGTTTGTATCTTTCAAATGTAGAGTCGTTATTATAACCTATAATATCAGCTAGTTCTGGTTTTTCTAAGAGGAAGTTTTTTTATATTTTCATACTAACTGTAAATTGTCGACATTGGCTAGATTTTAATAATTAGTACATTTATTAGCGGCGAGGTCAATCGTCGTAACGTAGCTTCGAAACGAAGACAACCTAAAGGAAACGTGACACAAATTGAATGGAACACCTCATTTAAAAACGAGCTATTTAAGCACAAGACACAGATTAAATAACTTTGCATATCCTGCGCTCCCCCAGCGTTGTCGCCGGGTGTTATATTTGCCGAATTCCGTCTCGCATCTCGGTTGACATATATGACAAAGATATCATCTCGTTAGTTGAATCGGCGATATGCTGTGAGTCACGGGCAACGGGCAAGCGATGTATGACGTGTTTAATAAAAAAAAATCATTGTCAATCGTTCCATGCTGAAGATCAGGGTACGACGACCTTATTATGGTGGTTAAGTCACGGGAGACAGAGGGATGCGGTGGGCACGGTTAAGCATTTTATGGGTTAAATACCAGATAAATCCAGTTAAAGTTCAAATAAGTATTATAGTACAGTTAAATGATTTGTAAACTATACCCTTAAAACAGCCGCTATTAAAATATAATATTCGAAATCAAGAATATTTCTGTTTATTTGAAGTTTAATGCACCCGCCTTTTACTAATATTAAGCTTTCATGATAAAATATTTTCCGTTATTTTTTCATATTTATAGATATTATTAGTGGGAGTATATTAAAAAATAACATTTAGAATAAAATAATATTTACGCAACGTAACAGTTCTATATAAACAGGACATTGATTACTCGTAAAAGTGTTTGACTATCACAAATTGAACAGTAGTTCCTCAAAAAAACATTTACCTACCACATGGAATTCAATTGTTTTATTACATTATAAGTTAACGTTTGAAGAGGATCCCGTCTGATAGAAAGCGCAGACGCGTCGTAAGCCGCATGTCCGCACTTTGCTTTTGTTTTAATATTATTTCTGTATATTATTTATAGGCATGGGAAACAAGTAAACTGCCAACATGATAGTAAATGTTAAGCTATAGACATTTGCAATATCGTAGAGTATACCAATGAGCCGATTGTCTTAAAGGAACTAAGTAGAGTAGTAGATTGGGTTAGTCGCTACGTAGAATTAGTCGCTACCTCTTAGTTCTTGAGTCGCTCCGACCATTGGAGTCACCGGAAGGAATCGGGGGCTCGGGCCACAATCTCGACGTCCGGTGGCGGCTTCCGGTAGAGCAAGGCGTGACGACCTGCGCACGCGGCATTGTTCGTAATTAGGTGTGTATACACATTGTGGAGGTAATTTGTGTATGGTGTAGAGATTTTTGACGGATATTATAGGCGTAGCTAGCGATAAGTAGAGATAAATGTGCTTTATGAAATTTCACATTTAGTTTTGTTTTTTTTTAACTTCGTCTATGTACATGATGTCAATGTAAAACAATTTTCTCTACTCTACATTTTCAAATCGTTCGAAAAGTTCAAACCAAATGAATAAAATGACAATTGAAATCTAAAGCAAAATTAATTAAACGAAAGACTTATTACTAGAAATTTCGTAATGTCTACAAAATAATTTAAGAATCGATAAAATTTTCAAAAATACCACAATCAAGTTATACTTACAGTTTCCATTCTTCATGCTTGCCCAGACGAAATACATTTCGAAGGCGCAGAAGAGAATTTTAGAAAACACACTACTTGAATTGGAACTATCATTAAGACGATCTTATTCCAAAGTGACGAGAAAGCGAAGCTGCATTCCTATATAAGGGCTCAGGTGGATATTTATGCACTTGGCACAACGCAGATGCCCCCGCTAAGATCCGCGCCCAAACTTAGGTGTCCGCGGGAGCAAACACCAGAAATACGAGCTTTGTTTTATTATTCTCATTGTTATGGACTGTGATTTATTTCTACATTAACGATTATGCGCAGCTTTATATGTTTGAAGTTACTTCTATATAATTTTTTGCGTGTAGGTAATTGTATAACAAATTCTGTGAATTATCTGCAAGGGTAGAGTGACCGTTCATGGGTAGGCCCTGTTTACTTCATAAGAAACCTGGGGTATTGACATAATAATAAACAACTGGTCACATGACATTAATTATGCAGTCCAATACGGTATAATTGATATCATATTTTTATAAAAACAAAAAAATACTTTTAAATTACCGCCTATTTTCACAAGGTGTGAAAATTTATTATAACCCTTTTCGCACTTGTCGCGTCGCCGTAGAGTCGTATTTTTATTAATTTAATAATATATTCCACACTTACGTCCCAACTACTACAATATTCTATTAGATAAGCGCACGGAACTTTAAGTTTTTAGTTTAGATAAAATAAGCCTAGATTGGCTTGCAAGTTTTATGGACTCTATCATCCAGGGGGCTCTACATGTAAATTTGCGCTTATGCAGGTTGTCGCACGAAACCTAATTGCTTTCCTTACGTAATTATAATTGGCGAGAAAAGTGTGTGTGCATTAATTATTCATTAAACTCACCCCTCATTTGTGTGTGACTTGAGACGCGCCGGTTAAATAACAACCACACAACTAAAATTTTCACCATTCATTTTCATCGGTATTTTAATCGATTATAAATAACAAATATTGACTATGGCGTTGGTCGTGTTGGTTACATGCAAGATAACTGACTGATCGAGAGGTCAGACACTTTTTTGATTTTTTTTCAAGTTAAATTTTCTAGTAGAGTATGGCAATAAACTCGCCATCTATTCCATTGTGAATATGCTACATGTGAAATTTGGACCCCGGATCTCAGAATACGTAGTCTCGTTAGCGACCAATACGACCAAGGAGGCAGTAACAACACCATTCTTATCGCCATGAATAAAATCTACGCTACGCTATCTACGCTTACAAAGTACGCATAGAATGTCGACATAGTGATACTCGCACAAATTACATGTTTACCAAAATATAAAAAAAAGATCTTTAAAAATAAAATGGTTAAAACGTCAACACAAACCGATTATTTTGCGAACCAGGTAGAAGATTAGAAAACGACGTAGTCTATACTCTACATTGTGATCGTACGCATTTACAGTGAAAACTACGTAGGGATAAAAATTGCACATGTAGTCTAAAAAACGAAGAAAGCTGTACAGAGACGGCGGAACAAAAGAGTGGCAGCAAGGTGCGTGAAAAGGGCAGACAATGTCATGTATCAAGTTCACTCCGGGGAGGTTAACCGATGTACACTCGCGAGGATTAAAATGTACTGGTCGGTGTATGCGTGTGTTTTAGTAGAGTAGTATTTGAATATGGAATGTATTGATTTTGTTATAGTTTCAAGTAGATTATACACCTTTTATATATGTAACAAACAAATAAAATTTATAAAATAAAAAAATATGAGTCGCACTTAATATAATATAAATTTAGAATGTTAAATTTTATTTTAAGTGAAAAATTATGGTAAATTTGTTGGATTTTTAAAGTTTGGAATGTTTGGCAGTCAACGCTTCCCACTTACCACATACCCTGGCTATTAATATTGACGCAAATCGTAGACTAAATGCTTCTCAATTTATTCTCAAATCTCTACTTATCAACTCGTGGTGATTGTGTAATTTATTACATGTCAAAAACATTCCTGCAATTCCAACCCTCGCCCAAACCCCAAGCCCAGCGAGAGTTTATGCCCAGCAGTGCACATGACACATTATAATGATAAACATTAGATACTATAATAACAAAAGTGTTGACCGTCAACCATTTGTGTGGCCGACTGTACGACAAAACGGCTACTCTCTCAGAGTTAAGATTCAGAAACGCTCACAATGACCGAAGGACAATACGTAATGTGATATTAGCCCCAAGTGTGGGAAATAATTAGAGCATTGCCTTGTCTTCGGTCACAATGGACTTTTTGTTATACCGCTTTTTATATGTCTACGGGACTTGGATTAGTGCCTACCACCGCGAATCGTAAATGTGTTTGTCATTTCTCTTGTTTTTATTATCACGCCCCACTCCTTCAGAGGGTACGTTGATGAATGTGGCGTGTCTCTATATTTACAGAACTGTACTGCTTCTTCTACATTCATCATTCTCTACATACATATATTTGCTTCGAAGATATCTGACTCTTCATCACTGTAAAATTACTAGAGAATGTGTTTTTTATTTTAAGTTGACTTTTCGATAATTAATCTCTGTTCGACTTTTAGTTTTTACATGCTGGTATATTAAACGTGTATACGACGCCTGCTAGCCCCAAAGGGGTAGGCAAAAGAATGTGGTAAACTCCCATGTTTCACCAATTATGTTTACGTATTATTTTGGAATACATGGCGAGTCTATTGCCAGACATCGGGCGCATGTCCATACTCAGAGCATACTAGTAAATCTAAGGAAAAGTCGAATAGTGCCCGACCCTCGGTTTGAACGCAGGACCACTCGATTGGCGCCCGCGCTTGCAAGCAACACGATCAACGAGATAGTCGATGTTGGTATGTATACTGATGACATGTCACCTGTATGACTTGGTCATGTCAGTACCAGATATTTTTCTGATGTCGATCTATTTATTAGCCCGCGTCTTTTGTAACGAATTTTCAATTGGAAAAATGTAATTGTGATAAGGATTTGTCGGTAACTTTTAAAGGCGTGTTCCAACTATTGTAAATCGTCAAAGAACGTTTAAAGTGAAGTTTAAACGTATTTGTAAGGTAGATAGGTAGGGTATAAAACACTCTTCTGTCGATCTTCGGGGACTCCCAGGCTGATGAAGGATGATGTTGCATCAGTACAAATTCATTATTATATATTTATATCGTGAATTTAACATAATTTAGTACTAAAGTACTTAAGAACGTAGTCATAATTTAGTAATAAAATCTAATAAATAAAATAAAAAATAAAAAAATAAAATAAAGTACTTAAGAACGTAGTTAACATTTCATTTGAATACAATATTAGTTATTACCTATATTGTGGCGCAAGGGTTTTCATCAGGTATGTGAAGATACATCAATATAGGATAAATTGTAAAACCATTATAATTCTTTTCAAACGTTATAAACAATCGAATTATAACAATCGTCATAAAGTACATAGCAAAAAACAAAAAAATCTCTGCAACCAGTACAGAGGAAAAGCCCAATCTGTCGATAAAACACGTTCCGTGCCTACAGAATCATTAATCATCTGTGTCCGTTCGTGAAAAGGAAATTCTGGCAAAATAAGAAAGCGAAACAGACGGTGAAACAAAGCAAATTTCCAATTACCTGTCCCAAGAACAAATTGAGCTGAGCGTTGATACAGACGGCGCGGCAAGACCGCGGGCGTCTCTCGATCGACTAGCGCTGTCCTTTTCTCGCGTATTATTTTTTCTTCCACTAAACTCTAGGCAGACTTGGGGGGCCTGTCTTACCCCTTTTGGGAGGTACTTGAGACCCTTATCTGTTGTAAGTTTGTACAGCGTAGTGGATCGTAGGGGACCCCTTCGGTGATGCATCTTGAGGCGCATGTAGTAGCGAGGGTGAAAGATGCGTTTCGGACATTTCGATGTTTTACCAACTTTTGTAGCCTCTTTGGGCTATTTTTTAGCTTAACCCTACAAACATATATACAAATTGCCTGTACGTAGGCAAAGGTACAGTGCCTCCATTCTTTTGGAAAAGTTTCGAACTTAATGTATGGATATTTAATGTTCTATGCTCTCTTCCTACTCTGTCGTTATTATGCATATACCAAGTTGTTATTATCCATGTCGTTATTATCCATATAGACATATACCAAGCAAAGTTTTTGGATTTCTTTCTTGTATTGGAAAAACCTTTGTTTGGTATCTAAGAAATATTAAATATTTCCCTGAAAGAATAGTTTTTACTCAACATTTTATTTTACGCTTCTTTAAAAATGAACACAATATAAA
>DWEI01000641.1:0-20478 GCA_018245875.1 Mysoria ambigua
ACGTAACCGGTGAATCGTGGGAATGTTCTGCATTCCTCTGCCTACCCCTTCGGGGATTACAGGCGTGAAGTTACGAACTAGTTGTACTAAAATAATGTAGAGGCGTTTTAGTATAACCTAGTTGATGGTTGATTGAAGAGTTCAATAAAAGTACTTCCATGAGCTAATATTGGCATACCTGTGTTTATAGCAATGCCTGTATGTATAGTTATTTTCTCTTGAAACTAATGCGCATGCTGTTCTGTAGCGAAAATAGGTTTGTTGATAATGTATCCGTAGTGACAATTTCGTAGCTTCACGCCTATAATCCCCGAAGAGGGAGGCAGAGGAATGCAGAACACTCCCACGTTTCATCGGTTACGTTTACCTCCCATTATGGAATAGGCGGTGAGCACATTGCTACAGGACGGTTACATTTCTTCAATACAATTTACGTATAGACATAATAAAAGTAAAACTCAATGTCAAGGTTATGACAAAAGTGTAAAAACTAATATAATTGAACATATTATTTTCCTTTTAGGTTTTCCTTTTGTTAACACAACGAAGCAAGCAGAAAACTAAACATCTAATATTCAGTGATAATAAAAAAAAATTGTCACATCTTCTGAAGGCCTCACGTTTTGAGGAAGGGCTTCGCTCTACAATGAAACCATATATGCAGTGATTAATTATCATCTAGGCATAATAAAATGTAAATGATTAGCTACCTTAATATTAGTATATCCAGCCCTTTGTAATAGCTATCAATTCTATTATATACGCAGTTTGCTAAATAAAGATCGCTTATTTAAACACGGTAGACAGCCATTTGTATATCCCATTAAAGGTATGTTAATTAAATATCTATGTATGTATATGTATTTCATATTGCATTTATGCTTATGAATTTATAACAATTTTTACATAATTATGTAAATGGGTTCATTATAATTATTTCGAATGTGAGCCATTTACATATCAGATTAAAATTGAACATTATATATGTACATATTAGAATACAATTGATCGATTCGTCTCTGATGTACAATATGGAATTTCGTAGGTGCCGTATCGTATCGCGCTGCGCATCAATGGACACACACAATAATAATATAAAAATGGAATTTACACACAATTAACGTGTTTCCACGTCGATATACATTCGTGTCGCGTTTCGCGTGGTCACTTGCGCGATTAAACTCGTTAACGGCGCGGAGTGAACGAACTCGGTAGGAATTTTAGCATTGAGAGGTCGATCATTGATAATCATATGCCACGTCGTTCGTATGTACATATGTATAATGACAAACGCGCCGACGTATCTTTTTAATTATATTCGTATGAGTAAGCCCTTTGTTGTGTTTTAACAGCGATTTATATGCTTGAATGCGTGTATGAGTCAATTGTGTAAAATTATTTTCCAGAGCTTTTATTTAGGTGTATATAGGCACATATATGTTTTTGAATACTTAATATGCGGAATTTTAGTTTAATTTGCAGTCTAGTTTGCGGGTGGGCACTGGGCATTATAGATGTTCTTGCTTACTAGTCAAATTTACAATGATTTTGCTGTTTTTAGACATTACAATGATTTTGTTATTATTGGATTTCGAAAATAAATATACGTTTGCATTTTATTTAAGTAGTTTAAACGAAATTTAAGTAATAACACTTCCTTATGAATGTTGTTATCAATCTTTTCTGTGGGTTACACATTACATTAAACATTAATATTTTATCTTTTTTTACTACCGTTTTTAAGTTGTAACCGATTATCTATTGTTAACTTTTTATCTTTGATATTCACTTATTTTATTGTGATTTATATTGGTATATGAGTTGATTAACATTCGTCAATATTCTTTTTAAGAAAATTATTTTAGTAAAAGTTAATTAAAAGTTGAATAAAAGTTAATTAAAAAGAATTATAGGCTATTCCTCACTATTACCGTATTAATTATTATTACTGTATTATTTATTTTTAATAGAACTCTACAAATACATATATATCACTGTATAAGTAAATGTTTATTTACCACTCTTACAGATAATGTAGTCTTAGTTTGATATTGATGCACATATAACGGGTGACAGCGTGTAACCTCTGATAGGAGTTCTGGTTATTACCTGTAACAAAAATTTAATTATCAAAACATAAGAAGTGAACGAACAAAAGATCCCTACAACGTTAACCTCTCATAAACGTGCTAGTTAGTGTGTTTTATATTGTATATTCATCAAACATAGCATACTCATTACACTATACTTTCAGTTCATTGTACATATATGTTTGTTAAACTCTATCCCAAATATCTATTCCAAGTCCTGCTCATTTATTCAAACTCTAGATATTCTACATCACATATTATCAGATCAACTCTACCTTTAGCACTCTAATAACATTTCGCTGTAAAATTAAATTGAGACGGGACGGGAATACACGGAATAAAAGCAATAACTCAGGTGAGTTACAGTAATGCAATGCAATGTAAATTTGCAATGCAACTAATTAATCTTTAGGAGGCGTGGCCGCGAGTTATGCTTTGTCCTTTACGAACGGTTGAATTTTGCATATGGTATAAGTAATAACAGAGATGTTCATCGTTCAAAAACATATAAAAAGAAAAATAAACATGTTACTTTGGAAACTGCAGAGTTTATGTTAATAAAACCTTATTAAACCATGATCAAAACAAATGACTGTCAAAGAGATTGTATAATTTAGTTAACGCAAACTTTTATAAACGCTTGTATTATTTCATCGCTTGTACCACATCGGTGAGTCTCAGGTTCATCTGCAAATCAAATCGACGACCACGCAGTCACTACGAAGCCGGATGTCGGCATTACCTAGTGTGCTTGGGGTTTTATTTAAATGCTCGCTGTAATAAAAGAAGTGCTTATAGCGCTCTATGGTGGCGGTCTAGAGAATGTTTTTTATTAAACACTTTAGGGCGCGTGCTTTGTGACTTCTATATCGTGCCTGTAATACGTCAAAACGTCTAGCACTGATGTAAGGAGGAACTTCGTTAAAGTGTATTTTAAGGCTTGATAAAAATTTATACAGAGATAACTATCATCATTTAACATAATATGGGCTATTTGATCAGATCACATATATGCCCTTTGTTTTTAACTTCAGAAATTATGTAACAAAAACAGCGTTAAATATATGTTCAAAAAACTTTTTTATTATACAAATAAACTAGTACTTGTAAGCTGCAAAGGATATTATAATGAATATGAATAAACCATGCGCTTAATAACGGACGCCATTTCATGCGCAGACGGCAAACAAAATGGCCGCCGTTCATTTCGGTTGCAGGAAACGCGTATCTGTCAACACGGCCACAGCGCATCGCAACTGGCCATTGTATGATAATCGCTCGCACCGACAAAGTTTTAACATTGACGCCACGAGAACAGCGTGAAGCGATCAACAATGTTTACCCGCTAATTCTGTAATTCAACATGATTTTACACTCAGCTAATTATCTTTACCGATAGTGTAATATAACAAAAATTGTCATCAATAAAATATAATAATGAAGAAGAATCGACTTTAATTATTAAGTTTATTATCATCTCAAGAAATATGAAAAATAAAAGTGTGGGTAACAAATATAAATTTTAGATAGGTATATTTATTTGTCTAGAGAAATATTTGTATTAGAAAACGAACTATATTTCAAAATATATTTCAACCTTTTCTCTGGCCCCATCCTAATTCCCGTCGCGATTCGCATTATTCCCTTATTGGGACGAAATATGGATATTGTTATTACAGCGGCTCGTGACGCGCTGATTGTGGTGTGCTGTTACCATCACAATCGACGAGCTCGTTATTGGCAAGTCAAGGTACAAAATAGAAGGAGACGTGTCACATAAAGTAGACTTCCACTGTTTTGGCTTTGGAATAGAAAATTAGTTCGTCTTCCCAAATAAACAAAATAATTATAACAATATATTATCACACTTTCAACGAAGGTTCCATGATGCATTGATCGACTTCAACAAATTGTATTATGAAATTAGCAGAATATAGAAGACAAGGAAAAAAAAGATTTCGAAAAAGTCCTACATTTTATGTAACGTCTTTTAAATAAAATAGAAATATTATCTTCCATAACAACAGCGTTATTTTTTACTGATGAACTCGTGTACCTACGAGTACAATTAAGCCCGTTTCTGAGATTAAGAATTACTACTCACTTCGCATCTTGCCGAACCAATCAAAATTATACATAATACATTTAATAACTATCATTATGAGCTATTATCATTTGAAATCCATACAGCAATTTGATATAAGAATCCAAGATTACGGTGCGTTTCCACAATACTTTTTACACAAACCTCAAATCCACAACCGCGTCGAAAATCATTAGGGAACCATTTGAAGCCCTAAAACCTTTTTATGTACAAAAAGGGAAACCAACTGCACCGCAGAATAACACCGGATGCGTTTACAAAAAGAAGGATTGAATACCAGCGCTTGACCGCGACGCTGCCTGCATTAAAACTACGTACTGTGATCTAAGTATTTTTGGAGCCTTTCATTGAAATTTACCAAAAATACTTATATATGCCATACATAAGACGAGAAGATGATTAGATAATGAATACTTACTTAAAGCAACCTTCTCATGTATTACTTTTATATGATATGTATGATAGTATTAATTACTTGATATCCCGTCAGTTTTCTGTGGTCTGCAAAACTAATGCTAGTATAGTATCTTAATTTTTGTATCCTGCTAATAAATAACTAATTGGATTTACAAATAGATTCCTAAATTAACAAACACAAAATTAATACCTAGTCTTGGATTGAATTTAAACGAAGCCATTTTAAAAATAAAAAAAAGAAAATTGAACACACTCTCAAAAGACGCGTCGTGTATACGTAAAACACAAGTCTGAATCATTGAAAGTCGAATTCCATTTGATTATCCGAAAGGATCATTATTCTCCACTTATAAAATCGTTATGAACCCCAAAACCTCAAACACGACACCAAATGTAATGTAATATTTTGCGAACCTTTTTGCGGCGGAGGATAAAATTTTTGATGGTTTCAAACCTACATGTAATCTTGAGGCCAGATGAAATAATGATACTGAAATAATGTATAAAAAGATATCTATTAAAGTTTGTATATTATAAATTTTAAAAAAGTTTCTTGTGGAATAACAGAAATACAAGAAATGATTAGTGACTTTAAAATGTATGTTACGATTCTTTAAATCAGAACATATTAGCTTGAGATTGATAGATAGCACGAACCAACAACGGTTGGTTGTTAGAACAGGCAATGTTGTTTGAATATCCTAATGTTAGTACTCTTTATTTAATAACTGTACACCCGAAATTATATTTCGACGTAACAAGTCGTGCATAACTGCCCAGTATTATAAAACCAAACCCCAAAGACCCATAGGGTCACAACAAGATGGCAGCGAACCACTAAATAAATTCCCAGTCATAACTCGGGATGGGCCGTGTATTGTTTTAGTTCTAAATCCTTGACAGGGATAAGTTAAATATTCGATACGTGCTCACATTACGTCGTCTCATAAATACGGCACGGTCCATGGGATGGGAACTCGCCATATAGATGTTGCCGTGTATACAAGTATGTTGTGGAGTCGTGACCACTGATAGATGGACGCCACATGGAGTTATCGTAAGAAGAACTAATGTGATCCTACAATGTCTTATTGACTTATTTAGAACTAGGTTAGAATTGTTTCAAGATAACTATCAACCACTTTGTGTAAATGACGTTAATGCCAGAAAGTCATATGATAGTATAAAAAATAGTCCTGTTGATAGTGTGGAGAAAACAAAGTAAAGACCAGTAAATTTTAAGTCCAATCAAAACATAATTAGAATTTTGATAGATAAGGCGATTAAACCAATTAATAGTTATTTCCTCGATTCGCCATTTGTATATTACCAACGTAATCTAAAATTTTGGTAAACAAACATTCTACAAATTCAATATCCATATAGAAAAATTGTAAAATTCAAAAAACCAACATGGAATTCTTTAATACAAATCGAACGAATAATTTAAAGCGTGGGAACTATCACGGGATCGAGAGACCAATGAGAACGCAGTAATAAGCGACAGTTGAGTTACGATTGGCTGTTGATGACGTGACATCCAACCACCTGTATTACGAATGGCAATATTTCATTTTGATTGGTGTATCGATTGGTGTATCGGTTACGAAATTCAATTGAACTACCGTTATTATAAATTGAAAATGGAATCATTAAGGTTGTTAATGGACGTGGCGTATTTTAAATGCGATTAAAGACAAGTTTTTAAGCTTATCTTTGCGTGCGATTATTTGGTCATTGAATTTTTTGGCTTTTTATGGTGAACATATTACTAAGTAGAATTTTTCAACATTTGCTATAGTGAACTATCTTACTTAAACACGTAACGTGACAATTTATTACGATACAGATGCGGTAAGTACCAATCTCGTATAATCATATGTTATCATTATATTTGTTCAATCCTGTGCTTATTTTTTCACATTTAGGTAGAACGAATTAGATGTTTGTAAAAGAAACAAGTAACGCGCGAGAAATGAACAAACGTAACATGACACCTTTAATCCCCGAAGAAGTAGACAAAGGAGTGTATTACGCTCTTATATTGCACCAGTTAAGATTACGTCGCACTATGGAAAATGTGGTGAGCATATTATATGCAACAGGCAATATTTAGACTCCGAGCCACTCGTAGAAAATCTAAATTAGAATTATAAAAATACTACTCGACCCAAGATTTTAACCCAGGACCTCCAGATCGGCAGTCGGGACTGCAACCAACAACACTAACGAGGCAGACAAATAAACAGACCACTCAGTAAACGGCCTAAAGTGTGAAAGCGATATGTTCAATAGCCAGGTGACGTCATAATTGCGCAGACGTCCGAACTGAAACTGATAGCCTATGATTAATTAAATTGCAACGCCTCATTTGTATCATAATTAGAAACAACAATAAAATACCATTTTTCACCTCGATGATCCAAGTTCACAGTTAATTCAGCCAGCGTTTTGTACAACTATATAAAAAAAATTCTCTGGGAAATAATAATAATCAGACCTATACTCGCATATATTAAATGTATATATGTTGAATAATTACTGATTTCTGAAAATAAATACAAATATAAAATGTTTTGCGCCTAATATCTCGCGTTTTATTTAGGCTACAATAAAAGTGTTCGCTAATAATCATGGCTATTATATTCGTAATAACATAAAGAAGCTGAGCGGAAATTCTTTGTATTCCAAATTAATTTAATCCTTAACTTCAAAGGATAAACGTTATTAAAATTATTTAAAATATTTCTATAAATTTCGTCATTAATCGATCTATCATGTGGTAGGTTCGATCAGAGGCATAATGAATAAGTATTTGATCATATCTATTAAAGTCTGACACCTATAGCCCATGGTACGAAGCTTGCGAAATGTTCTAGTACCATGAATTGAACTAGAATAATCAGGTTTCTGACATTTAAATGAGTTAAATTGGTTTCTTGAGAACATGTCTCCATGACAGATCGAGTGATAAGCGGTAGGTGGGAGTAAAAGTCGCATTTACTTTTGAATTACCATAGGACACCAAGGCTTAGTGATGATATTTGAACTGAATACATTTGACTGTCTCGTTGGTCGTAGATTATCAAGAATACTATAATAAAGCAGCATAAAAGTAACAGTAGTTCACAAGGCAAAAATTCATACGAATAATGTAAGTACGAGTAACATCATATTTGAATTGAAATAGTCAAATGTTAATGTCAAACTATCTCTTCCGTTGAATCTATACAGTTAATGCTAAGCGGACAACAGTTAAACATTCGCATTACATATTGTATATATTTCAACAATGTACGAGGTCCCGTTCAAACATTATGGGATACAAAATATGAAATTCCCGATCCGTTCCTACCATATATTGTAACACGACGACAGGGCTCACGGTATCTCGATCACGACTACTTTTGCTATGGATACCAAAACTAATATATTGTTGGTAGATATTTATATGCAGGTATCAATACATCGGTTTGAAGCTTTCGCAAATCAAAATTAATCAAAATAGACATCTTAAAATGACATTTAGAGAGGAGTAAACTTTTTGTTACTTTTCTATGCTTTGGATAAAATGTAATCTTTCATATCTACATATTTCTAAATCCTCTTGAAATTTCATCACATTTTATATAAGGTATATCTATTTCTTTTTTATCTTTGAAAATTTTAACAACGTTTATCGAATTAATGGCTATGTACAATTTATGTCCATTTTTATAGGTTTAAATTGATAAAAGATGCATTGAAGTCTATATAAAAAGTCGTTCAAAGCGAATATGAGAATTTATGACGCATTAATTACATGTTTAAGTTATATGAAGTTAATTGCATAACTTGATAGACGTCAGCGAGATAACGGTCCGAATGTAAAGCTGTAAAGCGACTTCAAATGGATTTTAGTTAGCGACACTGAGAGGAAATTATAAATGACTAAATTGTGTGGCACTGGTAAATATTAACTATTAACGAAAATTAATGTCTTGTTTATGAACACTCAGATACATATATACAAAACAACTCATTTTCAATGAATAATCTGGTATTTACAGTGTATGCCAATATTTCTTGTTAAATTTGTATCTTTGTGTGTGTAAAGTGTAAAAAAAAATGACTTTATTGAAAAGCTTATTGATTTTTAATGGCGATTTAATTTTTAATCACTTGGTCACCCGCATCAGTTACTGATTGGTCAGTCGATCAGAAGAAAAACGCTTAAAATATAGACACCATCCGCATATTAAACCAAACATAATCACACACAGAGATTTTATACCAGAGATAGGACAGGAATATAAACGGAGCGTATTTTTAATTCAGCTAAAAGCGATCCAACGGAAATATCCCTAAGTAAATACATTGTGTAGTGTGAATCTTAGGCAGTTACCATTGGACTTGTAAACTTGCTCTCCATTTATAGATTGGAATCGACAGAAAACGAAGAGATAAAGATTTTCCATTAAGGCCTCCGCTAGCCAATTTCCTAAGCCAAGAACGAAACTATAATGAGGTAACATGCTCGGTATCGTGTTTAAATTTCTTTAATTGTACCGTTTTCGTTTCAATGTCTACATTGTTAGGTTCCTTATGAAACAATGGAAAAAAGCTCAGAATGTTTCCATTGTTTTATAATGTTGTATTTCTTAAAATATCATAACTACTGAAAGTTTTATTTACCAGAACGTTTATAAAGGCTTTTATATAAACAAACAGGATTTAGGATCAGTTATGATACATTATGTATGCTTATAGGATAAAAATCGCTTGAGAACTAAAAAAAATAGAGAACTGTACCCGATTTGAATCTAGTTCGTTCACATAAGGGTGTTACAAGATTTACACGACTCGATGAGATCTTTTAAGTATACATATGTATCGAGTAACATTAATACTACAACAGGTACAAAATTATATTTCATTGTTTCATAACGTCATTCATTACCAAAACGTAAAGCTGTTCCAGTTATAAGTTTTAAGAATTGCATATAAAGTAATTACTATATATCTCAAATTAATGCTCTCTTACAAATCACACACTGTAGAAAGGAATCGCATATGTTATCATGAGGTTACAGGAATAAATTTACTTCACATATTGAAATTGATTCTCATTTAAACAAAAGCAAATTATTCGACGTAATTACCGTATAACGTGTCAATATAACTTCTTCATTTAGCGATACTGCGCCTTTGCAAGCACGAAGTACATAGTACTGGCCGGCAATTTGACATTCCTTTATTGACACGTAATCCTTACCAGTATACAAATACAGTCGGAATTCGTTTGGCAACTTGTTATGGAGTTGGTGTGTTAAGATTGTGTATTGGTCGTGAATTTCCCCACGAATGAGTGATGTCGGCAATAAGTTACACATCGCAAAGCGACAGCATATCGCGGAATAAGGCAGTATTACGCTACCGGTTGTCTATCCAGTAATTGTTACAAAATGGAACGACGTAGTCGCTTTAAGGCACATTTTAAACCTGCGGCGTTTTTCTTCTACCGGACATGTTTTGGTGTCTGTCACTTTTGATAGATGGATTTTAACACGCCACTTTACTGAGATTATATTGAAATTGTTTTTATTCTTGTTAATATTGTTTATCATTATGATGTGCATTACAGCGTTTGTAGAATCCATAGGTGAGTTTTCTTAATCAATAACTCATGATGTGTTTGAAGAAAAAGCAAATATTTTTATCTGTTGCTGGTAATTCGTCAAACCACGCAAGATGCAAACAATATCTAATTTGATCTGTCGATTACACCAGATTTTTTAAATTATGCTACCTCACAGGAAATGGAGTTCGCCGTAAACATTTTTGTTTTTTTTTTTTTCTATCAGACGGTGGTGGTCACCGGTGTAATTTACATCTTTACATTTTTATTGTAAAATTTAATGGCATCACGCTATGACAAAAGGCAGATCGCCAACCGCGGTCCGTTAAATTACACTTAATAATACACCAGCCCACCGCAATTGTCTCAAACCCTTTCGGAAAACACATAAAAACCAATTTAACTCGGACATGGCGAAAAAAAAAACCAAATTCATTTATTTCTTACGATTCTCGGTGGCGATGATTACTGGATCTACCTACGGTTTCCGCCACGGCCGCCCGTCCAACGCACGGGGCTGGCGGGGCGAGCACGGCGGCGGCGCGCGCTGACTGCGACGCGATTGACAACTGTCGAAGTGTACAGCGTGCGTTGTTGTCACGCAGCTGGAACGCGGGCTAATGATTGTGCGCGTCGCGGTCGGGCCTTTGTTGTGTTCGTCTCGCTCGCACCCGCGCCGAATGGGCAAATTAAAGCGGGATGAATACTTATAACTGAGATCCGATGTTCCACCGACGTGATCTCCATTACTCCGCTGATGCGTTGGGATTCTTTTGTTCGTACTCTTTTTCTTTATGAACTCCGCGGTCGGACCGTGCAATTTCGATTACGCGGCTAGCTAGGCAATGAGTGTTGGCTATATTAGGCTTATATCAAGTGGCAATTCAGACTAAATGGAAGTCTAGACTGGCTATTGTTCTTGGCGTGAATATAAAATAATTTAAAGAAGCCAGTGTTGTTTCATTGGTTTTATTAGGTTGTTTTATTCAATTATATTTCTTGCAAAACTACTTGTGCTTTGTTAGTAGTTAGAGTACGGTCAATATCATCGTAAAAACAAGTTTTAATTCTTCATGTATCGTACATTTAAGTGAGGATTCTGCGTGTTATGTCTATCAATCACAAGTACCAACCTTTGGTACATCCTTGGTGATATTGCATGTTTATTACAACATCTAATAATACATATAAGGCAGACATCTTTAAAAAGACATCTTTGCATAACCACAGCCGCTACTTATATGTAAAGAAAAATCTTGATATCACCTTTTTGAGCGTCACGCGAAAGGATGTGTATGAGATTTGGTAAATTTAGAACTTTCATTTACATTCGTTTGTGTTACAGATAACACAAAATTAATATATTCCTTCACTTTCACACGAGTATTGTGAGTATCAGACACATATTGGTCTGTCGTCAAATAAAGTACACACAAAGTCAATTCCCAGAGGTAGGCTTTAATATAGAAACCTCAATGACTTTTAAACTTAAAAAGCAATGGTCGACTATCAACGATCGCTGGAACATTAAATTCGATTGTATTACAAGTCGTATTTAAAAGTTAGAATGTGTTTAGAACAAGGTGCATTAGGGACATAATTTGAATAGTTTGGTTGATAGAATGAGAATGAAACAATTGAACTCTATTTTCAGGAATAGCTATTAATTTTTTTTTCCACCTTTTTTATCACTAGCAATATATTTATGGGTATTCTATAGAGGCACTGTAACATAGGTCTAAATAGTAGATACCTAAATCTTAATCAGATAGTAAGTAATTACATTAGTGTAATAATACTTGTAGGGATTTAAACTTGATTATAATTAGACTCTACAAGGTCCGCAGTAAATAAAACCTACATGATACAATAATTCAGTAGCGCATTACTGCAGAGTGGTTTTACATCATGTCAATGGAGTTTCGCAAACCGATACCGGACATGACTTGTGAAAATATTAGCGACATTTACAAAACAGACGCGTTTAAAGGAAAGGGTTAAACCAGACTCTACACAGAGGAATAATATTAGTTTCCTGTTGGCGTGCTATAAATTAATTTTGCTAGAAAAAACCTCGTAAGGAATTCAAAACTGTGGCCCGTTTTGGGAAAATCCGCATTGTATTTATGAGTTAAACAATACTTCGCACACGTTTCGAATCGTAATGTGTCGAGGTAATGCGAGCGATCATTTGTAAAAATAGAAAAATGTCTCTGAATTGCTTAGTACAGGAATATTTGGACATTTTATCATTTTGGTCGTGTTGGTTGCAAGTGCGACTGCCGATCGGGAGGTCCCGGGTTGGAATCCCGGGCCGAACGCTACAAATTTTCTAATTAGAAAAAAAATCTGTTAGAAAATCTAATTTGAATTCTGGTAGTGGTTCGGAGTCTGGATATGTGCCGGAGGCATGGCAATAGGCTCACTACCTATTACATAGTGGGACGTAAACGTAACCGGTGAAACGTAGGAGTGTTCTGCATTCCTCTGCCTACCCTTTCAGGGATTACAGGCGTGAAGTTACGTTTATCATTATGATTAAGTAAAAAAAATTTAAACATTTTTATTTCAAACGTTCGTCATTATTCTCGCCAACGGTGATCATTAAATATTAGACGTATGAGAAACTTCATATTCAACTTGTATCCATGCACCGTTGATTAAAACAAACCCGTGACCAGTAGGTCACGGGTTTGTTTTAATCAACGCATGTGCTGTGTTAAGCTTATCACGTGTACAAGGGGTTGTCATATCACCGGAATTACCAGTGTAAGGGACTATACTAGGCTGCAGAGTTATGGACTTGAGCGAAAACATTTCTGGGTTGAATGTTACTTGATAAAAGCCCAACAAAAAATTGGATCTTCAAAATTAAATACATACAAATATATATCTACGCCAGGGCCCTAATGGGGTAGGCAGAGAGATCACAGCTTAATTCTTACAAACCTTTCGGTCTTGTTCAACATTCATCACTCCCTTCATACAAGAAACAAATAGATAAATAACTGAAGGGAGACATCTCGCAGGATACTTTAAACGCGGACCCCATTGTTGTTACAACATAGTAAAACGATCCTTAAGTGTAATATGACGTACCATAACTAACAACATTCGCTTCACGGAATATTAAGCCCTCATTTCCCATATCCATGCTTATCTTCTCGCTAATGGAAAACGAACCCGGCATATTCAATAGCGTCGGTCGTGGCGTGGCGTCCTCAGAGCACGAGGCTCGGTCAAGCATACTTCAACGCGTATGTTTAACACAAATTACACATTTCATAATTAACTATACTATTAACAAAGCTAGTCTCGAGTATGTTTATTCGGGATGGCATATTTCGTGTTATCGATCAAATGATTGGCGAACCTCACTAGTGACAGTGGGATCGTGCCTTCGATTTCTGCTCAGGTCAGACTATGTGATGAGCATAATTATGATTATTATTTATTATGTATTTCAATGTTCAACGGCGGAAGCGGTACCAGTGGAAGTAGTAATGATAGACAAGTGGTGCAACATTCAGCCACTCTTCTTTACGAAAATATTCATTTTAACATTAAATATCACTTACTATAATAGTGAAGGAGAATCTCGTAAAGAAACATTTTAACCATAAAGTAAGAAAACATTCTCTAAGGCGTATAAGGTCTAGCCACTCGCTCGTTGTCAGAATGATAGCTACGGTCTTAACCCTTTCATTCTGAGGGGATAGCTGTGTCCAAAGATAAAACGATAAACACATCTAAAAAGATCGCCGTGTAAAATTATAATAATTATTATTTTAATGTCTTCTTAACTATTAACTTTTTAAATACTAAAGTGTTAAGTGCCGAATATATTTTATTTATTTATTCAGTGCTCACACCTTCATACTTCCTGTGCAACCTCCAACCATTTCCATTACTTCCGCTACACCACCTCGACAAAAGTTTCATAAAATATTAAACGTTACAAAAATACATATTATTATACGAATAAATTTGGCTCCATTCGTACCTTTACTTTACAACGTTTGTTTTTACATTATCATGATTTTAAGATAGCCATAAATCGGGTTACTTAGGGTCAAACCGCCGCATCGGAAACAATGTTCGCGGCAAGTAAACTCGTCTTGCATGTGTTCAATAACTACGACCACTCCTATTACAGATGCACGACCGATTAAGTACGCAGACGTCCCACAGGTGTGTATTATTAATTACTAGCCACCTCCTTTGAGTTTGGCCGTTTGGATCTATCTTTGAAAATAATTGAATTTCCCAAAGGATTTTATTCTGTTGATCTTAATAAATTTATGACGGTTTTTTAAATACATTTGAACGTTATTTTTTGCGTTATATTGTGACATAAGATTTAGAATTTAGAAAAAGTCTGCGTTATATTGTGACGATTGCCTACATAAGATTTAGAATTTAGAAAAAACTAAAAATTTACTCAGGTCAAAAGATTATATACATCGCTACAGGGCCATCTATATAGCTATAACAGGTAGATAAGTATAACAGATACAAGTAATTTGTCCAAAGTCTATTGAATAGTCAATAAGTAATTTGGTCAGACAAAGATACCATTGCGTCTGTATATTCTTGAAGGGATGCCACAGAAGTGTAGTACCCTCACACGTTACACCATTATCATCTTCTTACATCCCTCTGTGGAATAGTTATTAAGCCTAATGCGATATATGGGGTCTGAGTCGAGATCCTGAGTTACTACTAGGATTCTCAAGTTAGAACAACCAAGTAGCGACCGATTCGGAAATCGAACCTAGGTCTTTCCGATCGACCTTCGCTACTGCAACCACACGACCAACGAGGCAGCCAATTAATTGAAGTATTAATCGAAGCCGTTATCCAAATACGCAATTTCGAAATATTTTAATTGAAATAGTTAATCAAGTTCCACACTTTCCCGCCTATAACCCATCATCACTGTAATCTGTCGTGCATCTCTTACGAGCAGAGGTAGCAGTGACTTTTAGGTTGGATCCGCACTGATAAGACAATGAACATTAGATTTTCATCATCATCATTAAACCATTTTATCGTTTCTTTACTGGTTACACGCCTCTCAGTATTAATGCACAGTATATTTCACTGGCTACGTGGGGGTTCACAGGATTTTATACAAACATAATTCTTTAAAAAAATCGTGATAATCAGAATAACGAAACGTGGGAAATTCTTTTTCGTTCACATTAGGTAATATTTACTTCGACTATTATTAAGAGCAACGTAACAATCACTTCGTTTTCCTTTTACCAGCAAAAACTCGACCTCTTATTGTTATGTTGTACAAACCACACCATGTGTACCTTATGTACAGATCGGATTACATGTTTTGGTCGGGTAAGATCATATTAAGATGTTTACATGCATCAGTATTTCATACGCTACTAAAATGAAAACGATCTCAGCGAATATTATCTCTACCGCTATAAGACGAAAGAGATAGATGGATAAGATTTTTCTTTACGAGTGCACACGGCTTTTATAAGTGGCTAAGTACGTTTATTTCTAGAACTCTAAAAACTAATCATTGGCTATTTACGATGTACGTAAACATATATTATGCAAGTGAGATAAGGCGAATAACTAATGGAAGCGGTCAGCGCGTCGCGCGCCCGATAAGGGGCCTCTCAAGGAAGTGACGCGACAAAGTAGCGCGACCGGAACGCGCTGGGACGGGGTGAGTACGAGTACATAAACTCATATCGGGTTGCTGAAGGTTCAATTAAAAAAGGGGGTGGAGTTATTAAATAATTAGGGCACGCCCATCGGCCAATGAGGAGCGAGGCGGGCGAGCCCAATTAGCTCCGACGTGTCCCGGCCGAACGCGACACGGTTTTTGCACGTACACGCCAACATGGCGGAACTCGTTGATTTTGAAGTTTTCGAACTTCGAATTATCATTGATAAATTGTCATGTGAAAATATTTGAGCATCATTGACAGACATTGATTTTCATATTCAGAAATCAAATTGATACGAATGCGACAGCATATTAAATGAGTTCCATGTTCGTTGTATTTATTATTAGTATTGTTGTTCTTTGACCTTAGAGTTTGAAGATCATTTTAATATACTATAGTACCTTCATACCCCGCACCATGACGTTCTCACTGCTAATTTGAGGCGATTGGCATTACACTAAGAAGGTATTGTAGCATATCAAAGAAAACACGACAGAAATGTTTCTTAACAACAATATGTATGATTCTGATTGGATTTCAATTTATTCATTGTCTGTAATTTATATTTGGGTCTGTAGTGTTTCCAAATCGAATCTTAATAGATCAAGCGATTTGATATCGCATTATGACAAACAATTAATTTCCCGTTAATAATATAAATATACAATTTGAAATGATAGTCTATGTCAAATCAACATTAATTAATAGTACATTCTGGTAAATTTTACTTGGTGTACAACACCACAACACCGTTAATATATAAAGGTATAAACCAACGTGTATAATTTAAAGATTCGCGTTAATCGACATTTATGACTTCACAAACATTCATTTAATAACACGTAATACACGTGCATACCATTCACTTTTAACAAATCAGATATAGCTTAGTCTTCGCATAGCATTAGGTGGAGCGCTATCGCCGTCATTTTAAATAGGTACACAAAGTGGCAATGTTATTTTCTTTGACAATTTAAAATAAGTCGATATATTAAAGCTAAATAGTTACAGATAACGCATTATCTATACAACTTTCTTATCATCAGTGGGTACCAGTTCGCGCAAAAAATCTTTTAAGTATAGCGCCTAATATACACACGCATATAAATATAAAAGCTTCTGTAGCCGCGAGTATAATATCCATTTTCCATTACTTTTTCTCATAAAAATACCATTAAAGCCTCGTGTTTATTGAAGTCTGACCGAGCAATTCAATTCATACCGTTGTTTGTTTCCAATCGATTATGAAACGTATCAAATGGGAACACGACATATATTCCAATGCAAAGTGAAACGTGAATCCAACAGCCGCGTACAGGCTATCACAGAGCTGGATTAGAGTTAAAAGGCACGCTTATAGCAAATTAAACCCTATTATGATCGTGTAAAGCGCAAAACCGATCGCATAAAATTAATACGTCTGTTCCCTTTCATTGCTCAATGTATCGGATCCCATGCCACTGCGAAGCATCAGGTTTCAGCGGTTTGCGTGCAAAATTGTTGATTCGTTTTGAAATATTAACGATAACCTTTATGCCTTCTTGATAAAGGTTATTATTAAATGGCATGTATTTCAATATTTACAACGTATACTTGGTGTTTTAGTGTCAAACCTAAGAGTTACTTTCGTGATGGCAATGTTCATTGACAGCGGTTATTTTTATACATAATATGTGCATGTACGTTTGTAAGTACAATCCATGTGATGCTAATGCACATCATACGTTGTACAATGTACGCGATCGCGAATCGAACCTGGAACCCTGGTGCAGTGGACGTGAACGGCACCGTCACGACTATACTTATTGCACATGTGTACATGGTATTTTTTTAACTCAACCGTTAATCCTTAGACTCCCTAACCATAAATCAGGTTTTTACTCTAAATCTTTCATAGTCCACGCGACAGGGCTATGGAATACGCTCCCGTCTTATGTGCGGAATTCGGAGACCATTTCAATTCTCAATAACCGTGTCAAACATTTCTACCTAACAACTTGTATACATAGTGAACTACTTTTTTATTTAATATAACATTACGCCGGTAACTTCGTAAGACGTGGGCAGAGGGATATATACAAGTTTCACTACTGAGATACATTTGCGTCTCACTGTGGCGATGTAATGGGCACAAATCCAGACCCCTAACCCCTGCTAGATATTTGTAATGGAAAAATTATATATGAGAAATCCAATACTTATTAGGTAGGTACCGACCCGGCATTTAAACCCAGGAACTCTCCATTAGCAGTTGCATTTACAACTACTCTATCGACGAAGCTGTGTTTTTTATGGCAGGTATTTTGTATAATTTGTAGGATTTACTGTCCAATATGTAGGTATGTAGACGAGTTATGTACCGGCCATGTTATTCATCATGTAGGTACGGATTTTCTGCCGCATTAGCTAGAACAGTTGGGCAGATCGTAGCAAGGCCGTGGCATAACTCATAAAAAATCGGATAGATCCAAATTGATCGAACTCTCCTAAAAAAAACTTAAATCCAGTCGATATATTATTCAATCATATGTACAAATAAAAATATGCAAATATACATAGCAAGTGTAGGTGGGCATGTGTTCTCTGATTGGCGATATCTTGTGATAGATTCCTGTGTAACAATAATTATCTGCTTAATGTCCAATCAAATCGCTATTATGTCAGTATATGCATGTATGCGACTATATAAGAATCAGAAAGCATTACATCGGCATTTCCTAGAGCATAATTAATGTCCGAAATAACGAGACGACATCCGATCCGTTTCCGATTCCGATCTCTTATCGGGGGAGTACTTCAATCGGATCGTTCAATCGCTCCGTATTGTCAACTGGTGATGTGACAACGCCCAATACAGTTCATTTAAAATGCAGCCTTATTCCAATATAATTCAGTTGGTATTGGTTTGCTACCTAGATTTAATAATCGACAAGGTTCAGTCGCAATTATTCATGGAAACTTGAATGTTATTTTTTAAGCATTAAGGTTGAAGGTTATAAAAGAAACAGATAATTAAAAAAACGCAGGCCATATCAGTCTTTGTCAATATATTACTAATATGTAACATAAGCGTTCTGTACTGTTTACTTAAAGTAAAGTAACTTTTAAGCTTTCCTACCAGTGTAGAGCAATTAGAATAAACTACAGACCACGCTTTCGAGTACCAGTGTAAATAAATTTTTAATTTAATATATTTTTTTTGCATCGTTCAATTCTCTTTGAAGCGAAAATTTTATATTGCATAAAATTATTTATCTGGTACTCACATGAACGGTCTACTTTTTATTGCAATGGAATGATAATGTCGGTAATAACATGTTCAATACGATCACAGTTTAATGTGTTTCAAATGAAACATCATTTCAAATACACTGGCGCCATCTACGAGGACTCCATTAGGCCCGTCTGAAAACAGTGAACGACGGTAATTAAAATCATAAAAATAGTTACCACTAATGCAGTCATAAAGTTTATGGTAATAATATAGGTACGTATAAGTCATACTTTCCAGACATACACTCGTGTGAAGAGCCGACAAAACGATTCAAATATGAAACGTAACTTGATACGATGATAATATTCGTAGTTCTTGTTGTATGCACTACAATACGTGGTATGTACATGGCTGCATCACAGACTAAAAGACCGCATAAAAGCATTGGAACTATATGCTTGTGTTAATCTTAACTCACGTACGTATTTTCAGGTATCTAATCAGGCTGTCCCAAAAACGCTACATTTAATCCGGCATATAATTCATCATATACATAATAATACTCAAGTGACGCAATCGAAAGTTGATTCAATTATGAAACGCTATGAAAATACTTAAAGGGATACTTATTAATTGTATGTCTATCTATAGGTATATGATGTGTTTACTAGTATATACCTCTGTATATACTTCACAAAGCTATCAAACTTAACTAAACAGCTGATAACTTCGACGGTATATTAACTAACAAAATAAATTAATGTGCAAATAATATAAATTTCCGTTGTAAGAAGAAATTGAACTGACAGAGCCTGAGCAGTTTAGATCATTAACTATTTACTAAATAAATATCAGCCACTTAGTTTTTGCACACAATAATGCAAGCTTTCCGGGTAAGCAACTTAGAGGATCTCTTTTGTATTAGTAGATCCTATAAATAAGGTTCCCATTTCATGATATTGTATTGGTAACTTCTACCGTTTTCGTACATAATGGAGGTCCATTGCATGTATAAGGTCTTTACAATTATAGTCCCTGTGAATGTCATAATTCATATGCTGTCTCTTTACAGTTATAAAACAATACTTTTATAATTTTGCAATATGCAATAATTTTACAATAATTTTATACTAATGACAAACACGTCTTACAAATTATACGTCACATGGACAAGATTGTCGCAGGAAACTCTATGTTCTGTCCTCTCTGTCTACGATACAACGGATTAATGGCCGTGTACGGTCGTTCATAATATTCGCCGGGGGGAATTTGTCAAGGCGATTAGATTAAAAATTATTTCTGAATGGGCCCCGTGCGCGGTGGGCTATTAGCATTAT
>DWEI01000642.1:0-20469 GCA_018245875.1 Mysoria ambigua
TGTTCGACCCGGGAATCGAACCCGGGACCTCTCGATCGGCAGTCGCATCTGCAACCAACACGACCAACGAGGCAGTCTAGTTAGTTTTTAACTTTTATAATTATTATGAGGAAGCCAATCAGTTTTATAATACGTGAAGTAAAACTTACTAGTTAAATGTTTCTAAAGTGTTTATACATACGATTATATAATGTACTGGCTTATCCCACGTACTCGTATGTATCTTCGGGACGGCCCAGCTGGATCCAAACCTGTACGAGTTTTTCATCGGTTCCCGCAGATTGCAGCGGAAATTGGATGTATAAGGAACCTGTGTTTGACCTTCTATATTCCATGAATACCTTCAACAGTAACCTCCTCGGTAGTTGTCCAAACTAGGACATATATAAAAACTGGGGAGTGTGTCAGCCCTGCTCCAGACCGACGGACGGACGGACGCTGCGCTGACGATCAGATAGGGAGCATTCTAGGTCAAAAATGCGTTCAATTGAACTGGTGTAAATTTTCAATGTTTCTTTTTTTTTATCGTCGATCGTTCGATTCATTTTTAGCTTTTAGTCAAAATCATGTTTTCGACATAAGGTTCCTTGTAATACTTTTAGTATTTGAATCTGTTATGGGAAGCTTCTAAGTAATAAATACATAAGTTATAAGTTTATATATCTTTTGTGACTTTTACATTATTATTTATAGGCACAAATAGGAATATTCAGTTACTTATAGCAATATTTACACATAATTAATTAAAACTGCTACATTAGTCGTGTGGTCGCGAGGTTGCTGAGCAAAAAGGTACTAAGTTCGATCTTTGTGTCAATAATTATTCGGGTTTCTAACTTGGAATGCGTAATGTAGCTTCGAGTCTGGATAAGTGCACGGTGTTTGTCGATAGGCTCATCGCCGAGTCCACAGTGGGACGTAAACGTAACTGGTGAAGTACTGGTGAACTGGTGAACTACTACTAAGAGGAGTGTACTACTATCTATATTTTATATAACCTGTTATATTACAAAAAAAAAAAACAAAATATCGTTGAAGCCGTGTGAACTTTACCAACGCTTACGTGACCAACCTTGGAGACTAATGAACCCTTCAAATTCTGATTATAGAATTAAGTCAATTGGCGAAACGATAAATACCACCATGAAGAAGAGATAGAATCCGACCTATGCCAATACGCATATTTTGTACCCACTAAATAACTTTATCTTAACTAAGCACGCAATGTATTTGAATTTTATATACAAATCCGCACTGGGGCAACATGGCGAACTATGCCACAGACGCTTCAAAGTGATAGAAGCTATTAAGTAGCCGTTCACGTTGGTCGTTCGCACATAATAATTACCAGCGCGTGTGAAAACAATAATCCGTGCTGCTCCATATTCACACAACACTCGCGTACGCGTTACGGTGCGATTGGAATCGCTCTGTCACTGGCGAGATTATCTCCCGGCTTAACTGTTACACTTTAATGCGTTCTCATGTAACTAAATTACACAATTTTACACCATATGTAAGTAAGTGGCTGTGTATCTCTCGATGTAGTTTGAATTGTTACATACGACCATGAATGCGATTGTTAAATGTTTCGTGAGTATTACACATGATTATGTGTAAGTCGGATTTGACTCATGTAAGTTTTTTCGGAATAGCCTAATAGCTCATGACGAAGGGCCTCGTGTAGGTCCGAAACTAGTCGGGCCATCACGAAACAAGAGACGTGAATCAAGCCAGGTTTATAGATACACAATTACTATGTTCAAATTTGAGAATTTAATAAACTATACTTTAACATTAATTTTACCTTTCTTTAGATGGTATTGGTGTTATATGCTCAAGACAATTTCCTTTCTTGGTAGAGGCAGAGCGTAGAAAGCCAATTATCTGTAGGTACGTTTATATACCGGAAGTGCTTCTTTCATACGCCACAACTTTTAATTGCAGTAAATGAATATAAGCAATAATAAATGATGAGGGATAGCGTAGTATGAGCATTAAGAGTTTGGTCTTTTACTCCAGGGGCCCCGATAAAATTCTTCTTTTTACAAAGCTATATGCGTTTTTAAGATAAATTTGTTATTCCACTTAACGATGAAGAAAAATTATTTTCGCATTAAATTTACACCAGGAGTTCATCAGATATAAAGCTTTTTAAATCCATGGTTGTTTATCGTAACTCCTGAGGTACCGATCGCTACTTTCAAAAACATAAAAAACCTCTATGTAATAGAATTTTCAAACAGACATCCAAGAACAAAGACGTTAATCGGCGAAGCTCACGTCTCCTCGGCTCGTGGGTGGGCCGCGTGGTGCTTGAACCTATAAACTCCATTAATTTGTATGGTCAATAACCGTCGATAGACTCACAGCCGACAGACGGAAGTGTGTGGTCGCCCGCCACCGTGGGGAAGGGTGATGGAATGAACATATCTAATATCCAGGATATATTTGGACAGTACGAACAATATTAACCAAATATTACCTGTATTATAATAATTATTATATAAACATACTAGATCTCTTAAGGGGTAGGTAGAAGGCCCTAAGTGCTAACTATCTATTTTTTCAGAACTGACGGTCTCTTCTACAAACACAAAAAATATTGGACAGAATTATTTATTACTTAACGCGTAAAATGAAAAATAAACACAAAATGCAATATACAATTTGGTATCAAATCAACTAACGAATTGCAGAATCCACCAAAACCGTATCTAATAATACACACCTTAGGAGTCTGCTTGCCGTTGTTATATTAATGTACAACTTAAATATAACTGCGAAGAAGCTCAGCGGGAGAATCGTAAATATAAAGTTTTCCAAACGGCAGGGGGCTCCGCGGGTGCATAGTGGGTGCATTGAATAGCAATAACTCCATAATTTGTGCAAGGCAGAGAAAAAATTCCAATTATATTAATAATATATATCTTATTATATTAATAATAATATCGAAGAAACTGGGGCGATTTTTTTGCAAATGATAATAAATTAACATTTATAAAAGTATATTTAAATACATCTCGAACGAGATTCGCCTAAACGGAGTACGCCTATAAGTACATATTTTTATATTTCTCTTCATTATGGAAACGTAACAATTTATTGCATGTGGAAGGTATTAATTTCTCCTCTCACGAGAGGCCTGTGCCTCTCCCGAGAGGTTTATCCCCATCCTCCTTCTGCCCTGAGTCCATAATCCCCACTCAGGTCATGGGGAAAATTTAACTTATTTTATTTATTTAACCGGTAGTTTTAATGCTGAACAAAATTTTTATATTATCCGACTCGTTTGGCATGGAATAAATATATTAAATAAGAGCCCGACATCTATGTCTGCACCAACGCGAGGCGCGCGTGAAGCGATCAATGGACGGGGGACTGAAATTAACGCTGCGCAGCGTTCGCCGCAAATTTACACTAATAACGGTTAACAGATAAATTGGTGTCCAATTTGGTACCATTACTTAATCGAAGCATATCGTTCGAAATTAGCGCCCGCATGTCTGTCTGTCTGTTCTCTGCGCGGCCAGCATCCCTCTCGAGAGCCCGCTCAATTTACATATGACGAGTCTGGGATATATTAATATATACTAATATTTTGTGACAGGGTCAAGTGTCAAATGTATTATGGGGGTGAGAGACGAAAAATGGAGGGGTGCTGAAAACAACGCAAGTACTTCATTGAAAAGCGTGCGATGTGTAGGGGCGTACGGATGACGTTGCTCTTCAGATAGTTCTTGACCATGAATATATGAGGAAGAACGTCACGACATATATGGTTCATTAACGAATGCGAACCTTCAAACAACAAAATAGTCCTAAGTCAACTTTACCTCTTCGACAACTGACTTCGAAAACTCTAGGTTGGCATAATGAACAACAAAAAATTGATATGGCATGTATGCAACAGATAAAACACACCGTAGCAGGGAAGTTTGAGCTTTTAGGCTTTAGTCTAAATCTTTAGCCTTATTAAAATACTAGCCGATACTCTTCACCATCGTCTTTTCGACACCTGTCCAATCCTGTCATAATTTTATTAATCAGACAAATCAATATGTCCCTTGGGTTTGTCAAATTATTACTTATTCTTATACTTTCTTATTATATACTTATTATTATTATACTTCCCATTGTTTTCTGTTTTCATGGGAGTTAATCGGCTTGTGTGACACATGAAAGTTCTCAAAAGTTTGATGAACTGAACTGGTATAGTGCTCGATTTCTCACAGTTGTCCCAACCGGAAGCGACGGGTGCGCCCCGCATCGGGAGATCACGGGGCTCTCACACCGCCCTCCGGTCCCCACTTCACACTCGGGTAGTACTCGCTCGAGTAGGAAATCTCAGCTCGAGCACTCGCTCCTGCTGTTTTTATTGCAATTTCATGTGGGTAGTGACGAAATTTTGTCAATTTGCACGTTTCTCACATCACATTCGACATTCTAATATCGAATTACACATACTAGCCATTAGGCATTAAGTGCGCCCTTGTATCCCTTAGCTTAAAGTGCTTCAAAAGTTTAAACACATAGAAAATATAAATAAATGTCTGTTATGATCACCAGACGGCTGATAAATTACGTATATATAAACATATATTGATACTTTTAACTGCCTCATTTGTTAAGTCGTGAGGCCCTGGGTATATCCCAGGTTACAGCGGTTACCACCTTGGATTATACATGTGATGTAACTTTATGAAAAATACATATATATGTATATGTGTTTCTCGTTGTTAATATCATGTGTTATATATAATTATGACGCCTTCTATCTTTTCATTGTTAGTCAGGTCTTCTTTGAATATAAAGGTCAGTTGATATAGCGCGGATCCTCAAACTTGACACATCCCAGAGAACATTTTGGAGAACTCTACAATGCGCAAGTTTTTCGCAATATTTTCCTTTATCATTATAGCAAACAAAATAATGATTCTTAAGATCCCTATCGTTAGATAGTTCTGTAATATTTCAATACTATAAATTCACTAGACTCTATGTAATGCCTATACTATATAATGATTATAATGCAGTCACAGATTATGTCACAGGACATTGTTTGCAAATTCATTTACATTAGTACTCTATCAACTTGTATCCTATACTTGGTAATAAAGTCTTGGTCATATTCATCCATACACACAATTTTTACTTTAATTTATAGTCGAACTGCAAATTATATCACAATTACTTCAGCATCGCTGACATTCGGGAAATTAAACAGTTTAAATGGAGCATATGACTATCGTTGTTTGATATCCCGTCCATTAATACCCAAATGAACATATGAATTTAATATATTTTAATTCCCACGTATTCTTTACACATGGTTACGATATTTCGACAAAAAAAAACCATGTGATTTGTGACATTAGGGCGCCGCCTCACGGATGCCACAATGAAAATGTCGTCTCGGATCTTAATGTCGTAAGGACATCATTAGCTCTGCTGTTAATGAAGTGCGCGGTGCTGCGTTTGTTTTGTATTTAGTCCGTTCACACGTGCTCAGTTCACTGAACCACTCGACTCAACTTTGATTTTAGTTGTAATTGTAAGGGGCTGAATGTAGAGGTTAGAGATTATTGGTATTTGTTGAATAAAATAGTTTATACATAACCACCTCGCTTGCTTATAAGCGACTGTCTCGTTGGTAGAATAGTTGTAAGTGGGAACTGACGATTGAGAGGATTCTGAGTAGATGCGGACTAATGAACATTTCTAACTTACATTAAGTCAACATTTCTAGTACTGGTTCACAGACTGTATTTGTGTCCGATTTATGACAATAGGCTCATCACATTTTCCATAGTGGGACGTAAATGTAGCTCGTGAAACGTCAAAGTTTACATTATTTTCCGCTGCCTATTACCTCTTCGGTTATTATACGCGTGATTTTACTTACGTATAAAAACAAACGTATAAATATACAGTCATATATCAGATCTGAATTGTAGTTATAAACACTAGTATGTACAGCCAATATAACTCTACTATTGTACAAAGACACATTAAAATTCAACTCTATAAATAAAGTTAAATTTGTAGTGAGTCCATTTATCTCGGCTGACATCAAAAACTGTCGCCGGTAAGGTACGGCGCAAGGATACGGTGCGCGATCTAAATTTGTACAGGGGTGAATTAGGGTTGTCAACTCGCTGTCATTTAAAAAAAATACTTTAGTCAATATCTAATAATAATAATAATGTCTCTTTGCCAACTTCGTAAATGCGTGAACATATGTATGTATGGAGATATGTAAGTATTAGTTATGATAAATATTGTTTTTATGCATAAATGTATTTATAAGATGTAAAGTTTAATATCCATATTTGAATATCGTATATTTGACTGTTCATTGCAATATGTAAAGAGATAATATAATTTTATTTTTAGATTTATTTTTAGCTTTGCACTAGATTGACGAAAGCCATTGCTTATTTTAATAACTTTAATTATATAAAGAAATTTCCTATATCGGCTATAAGCTGACAAAACACTTGTCTTGAACTGTTGCTACTTTAAAAAGTTTAATGAGTTCGCGCGGTGACATCCCTAAGTGAAGCCCTAATAGTGTTGCGCACGCGCCGCGGATGCAAAATGGCGGCCGGCCCAACGAACCTCTTCCGGCGACAAGTGCACGCACTGATACTCGACAGTTGATCTGTAATTCTTTTTTACGCAACGCGAGTGGCAAATGAGTGTTCATGCCATTTAATGTTATATATTCAATACTTACATTAAAATCACCCGTACGAAGTTATCTTTTTAATGTAAATCTTTTTAACGTCCATTAACATCAATCGCACAAAAGTATTAAGGTACGAGTATACGTATTTGTATTTGCGATTTATTTTTGTACATACATAAGTACAGAGCTCGAAAGAATATTTCTAAACAGTCATTTTTCCAGTCCAAGACACTTCATTTGATATTTTTAGTTAATTATAGTTTTTATTTAGTTTAGAATTGCGTTAGTTAATTGCTAGACTTTACTTAATTTTTTCATCCGACTACTGATGAAAGTCGTAAACAGAGGTGCATTTTTATCAAAGTAAACTTTTTCAACCGTAATTATATGAGTGGACATGTTTAAAATTTATGGAGTGTAAAATTGATATGCAATTATAAAGATAATAATTTCTCGGACCTAGAATGGCTGGACGGGATAATAGGTGGGCATTATAGCCACAATAAAAGTAAAATACTTTTATTTCATTATCTTTCGTTTGCGCTCTGATTATTTTTCATTTAGCATTCCTTTAATCAATTTTTAACAGTACTTTGGAATATGTTATGTCACTGTTTTCTTAAAATATTTAGTGTTTAAATAATTTACTGCTGTTATAATAATATTTAATAACTTGGTGTATTTCGGAATATTCACTCAGTTTTGCATTCACATTTATTTTGCGTCCGTCAGACTGAAGGTTGTTTGATTCCACGTACCGACATTCTTTCACCCAATATCAGTCGGTCTATTGACATAATCGTTGAACAATTGGCGGTAAAAAGAAAAAATAACGACGTAATCATCCAGTTCTAAGTAGGGAATCGAGGAAAGTGTTACGAAGAAATTCGTGCACCTGAAATTAGACTTGTGAACGGTAACTTCCAAATTCGAATTTTTATATTAAATATCTGTGGCCGCTGGGACAAAGAAGAGCGAGCGAGTATACGAAGGCGAGGACCAAGCAGAGAAACTATTTTGTGCGTGTAATTAGTGACGGCCGCGGGTCGCCCGCGCCGGTGCCGGAGACGCGGAGTGTGTCGTGCGTGAAGATTCACACTTCGATACTCTCTCTTTGCGGCGCCCTTCGTGAATATTATATGCGTACGATACGCTGCATTGTAATTTTTTTTTTTAATTTACAAAGCACATTTTAAAAGGCCTAGGGGTTTTTTGTCCTGTATTTTAATAGTTGATATGCTAACAAGTACAACAGAAAAACAACTACGGTGAGTTTAATATACATGCAAACAATTTTAGTATAATTTATACTGAGCATTCTAAGTAACTTCATTTGTAATTGAATTTGTAATTGTTAAAGTTTTTGTAAATAAACTAGTAATGTTATATAGTATTATATTGTTTCTTGCCTAGTCAGTCGACTTGTTTTGACGTTGCGAGCGCGACTGTCGGTCGAGAGGTCTTGGCTTCAAATCCCGCGTGAGATACTTGAACTCTTCTGACTTGATTTTCTATTAGTATAGATCTATGCGCACTGTATGACAATACCCCTATTCCATAGCGGGATATTAACATAATTGGTGAAAAGTGGGAGTGTACTACACTCCTGCCTACCTCTTCGGGGATTAGAGGCGTGTTGTTACGTTTACGTTTTATTGTTAACGAGAACGATGCTCGGCGGCGCTGACTCCATACGCGTTATAAACATTTAATTAATGCTAATCAGTATCATACTACTTAGTGGAGCGAAGTAACAATTTACACGCCGCTGCTAGCAAAAAGGAATCAATGAGATGACTTATTTGTCCCCGAGCATTCGCTGGGCTGTTCAAATCACCAAGGCGACTGAGCGGTGTTGGGGCAGCCAGCGAGTCACTGAGCATTTAGAAGCAGTTTCGTTCACTTGTACTTGGCGGTAACGTTGATATTAAGCGATAAACCAGCCTATTATGACAAGCCATTCGTGTATCTGTCAAATATTACGCATTAGTCATAAAATTACAAGTAACGTAAATTAACATGACATTGTCATGTTATATTCTAGTCGAGTCATGTTATAATTTGCTAATATTACTGACATAATGGTCAGGTGTTTCAACAGCTTTGGCTAGCTCTGTCTCTGTTTGGATGTCATACGTAACACGTGCACACATCACAACATGTCACGGACAAGGGAAACATTGAACTTGTTCGTGTGACAAAGGATCTTGTTCAAACAAGATAACTCGTATATACACGCGTTGCGTTAGAAACGAGGATAATCTCTGTCCGTCGGTGCGCGGCGGAAGTACCACTTAAACTATTATCGCTTGTGTAAATGTTTGTTGCACGCTCGTCAACGCAATCAAAATCTTCGGATGGCTGTGAAAATTATAGTCTGTTTAATGTCGACATTTATATAAAAAATGTATTCACTGCAACGGCCCTTTGTAGGGTAAAGTTCGATTGATTGAAAGAGACGCTGCTGATTATTGTAGAAGCATTAAAAAGTCTTAAATACGTGTTGTATTTAATTATGCTTTAAATTACAAAATTTCTTACAGGTGATGCTTATGAACTAAAAGAATATTCAGTTTATCTCGCATTTAATTGCACTGATTATCCAAAATGTCAAAAACGTTCATAAACAATTAATTTTTAAAGAGCAAAATAACATTCGTAATAATTTTCATTAAATCTCTATTGGCTGTAAATTTGTTAAGATCTTTGCCGAAATTTAAATAAAAAAATTGATTCTCGGGGGAAAAATAATGTCAGATTTTGAGATTAAAACAATTTAGCGCGCGAAAGAATTTAATAAAATATAAATAACGAAACATATAAAGGAAGTTTTTTAATGATAATATTTTGTAGATCGAAATAAGATTAACCAATATAAAAAGGATAATGTAATTTTAAAATGCCAAAATTTACAATAAATTATATACTCACTTTGTTATTTATAAAATAAAATAATATTCTTTAAAATATACACCCATATTTTTGACAGTAAACGGCATGGCAACATTCAGTACCAACATGTGGCATATTGTTACAAAACGAAATTACAATACATTATTACTTCGGTAAGGCAGCATTGTGTTCACAGTCGCTGAACACACACAGATTGTGTGTTAGATACAGTTAGAGATACATTTCGGGTGTTGTGCCCTGATGAAAGAATAATTGCTTTTTCTTGGTAATTTACGCTCAAATATACATTGTGTTGACTTTGTATATCGCATGTAAAATTACTTTTTTTTAAAGTCATCAAAGTTCCTTTTTTAAACAAGGTAAAAATACGCCTTTTAAAAGTGTTGCAACTTACTTTTTCAAAAACAACATTTCTTAAGTTAAGGGAATTGGTAGGACATTAAATATATCTACATATAAACTTTCCAGTAACATTGTCATATTGTAATTCTTACTTTACTTGCTTTATACTTTCCTTTATAGTTATAGTGGATCGGTAGACGTCGTAATTTTCAGTGCACAGCTCCTTAATGACCTTGGACTAAAGCCGGTTGTCCAGAAAATGGGTCAATTGTAAATTGTAACGACCCAGTAACACGTTTGTACATTATGGTGTACATTATGCTGGTAATACTCCATTACTGCAAGAGCTAATATAACCATATATTCAAGGTAATACGGCTATATTACGTAATTCTTATATGTATATCAGGTCGCCCGGGGAAGTATCTACCGTCGCTAAACTCATTTCTACCGTCAAATATTGATAAACCAATTTATGATTCGGACTAAAGCGTTTTTGGCGGTCCATGTGTCTCCTACAGATAATCACCCTGAATCTTCAGGAGTCGTGATGCATCTGTGAGTGACTCGATTGCCGTTGGTACTAACTGCTACCAAGGAAACTCGTACTGTCAAAAGCTCTGTATTAAAGTTACTTACAGTGCGATTTCTACAATTCTGTTTTCGGCTAACTAATGTGAAGTGATGAGTCCTAAATAACTGATATTGTGAAGTATATTCGGAGTAAGTCAGAAATAGGACGTGAATATCACTCTAACCTTGATCTTTTTACAGTCGCACCAAATTCTATGTGCTATATAAAGAGCACTGAGTGTCTAAGTACGAAGCTTTTTATATAATAATTAAGCAGTATTTCAATGACCTTCTGTACTTATATATGTAACTACGTTCATTCAGGCGATTTCATTATTTATTGGACTAATGTACGTACAGATTACTTCAAGCGTAGCGTCTCTGTGTCTACGACCGTATCTCTTTGCCAGTCGCTCAGTCCCACGCCCATTTAGACAGCGACCCATGGGCTATATATAGAACTATATCTAGGACGTTTCGTTTCTACTCGAATGTCATGCACACAAACATCAAATTGACCGCGTTAAGGGACAATTTCCGGTGATTTGACGCCACGGCATTATTTTGATAGAGCCGTAATAGATACTCTATTTTCGAACGATGCCATTTTAGATTTTGTTGTAAATGCGTTGGTTTGATTGCGACTAACAAGTTACTTACCTAATTCTGTGTTGATTAGTAATTCAAATATGCTCTTAATTATGCTGTTGCAAAATAATTAATTGAATAAATAGAATTGATTACTCTGGCTACTCTGAATACTCAACATACTCTGCGAGTTATATGGCTTAAGCACCTTTCAATAAATAAAATATTTAACATACATACAATCGCGTATTTTATATTTTTTTATGTCCTGATAGAAAATATCACTCGATGGTCCGTGTTAAAGTATAATTCAAGTTTGTATAACAACAAACATATAAATAAAACAAATTTGCGATATGATGTAAAAACATACTATTAATATTAAAAAATATATGCTATTTACCATCAGTTGGCGCGCTGCTTGTATAAATAAAAAGAGTTAAAGCGAATATGGTGTTATATAAAGCTACTCATATTACCCAATGCAATTGAATTAAATACCTATGAGTTCGAACAATACTGTGGTTTTCTGCTTAGAAAATAATAATGGTCTCGAGGAGATCGCGTATCCAGTTGGACGAGAGATACGATCTACAATTAGAGTGTCGATCACATCAGCGACGGAGACCTCCAGTGTTCCGTAGGAATACCTCAACTTGATATATTTTGTATTGGATCTTCTAAAATTTGATTTATTGTTGTACGAGATGATAAACAAGATTTATTGACGAAAACTTTGCATTTGTAAGTTGGAATTGTTCGTTTTTTGTATTTTAAAAAATATTGTTTATGTGAAATGCTACGAATATTAAAAGTTTTTTTTATAAACATTTATTACTTATCTAGTTATTTTCTACAATATTCATTACTTACGTCCACTTTCAACATAAAACTAAATAATAATCTGTGATACCATACATTACTTTATATAAATTCAGGCATAATTCGATATAAATTCTTACTGCATTCCTTACAATTGTAAATTGTCTTCGTCAAATTTGTAGTAAGTATATTCAAATTGTTGGTATTTATAACAATGTATCACTGCAATTTTAAGCACAATTGAAATTGTTAATTAATTCATACAATAACAAAATGTATTATAAAAAACGCAACACTACGCCTGTAATCGTCGAAGAAGTAGGCAGAGGAATGTAGCACATTCCCAAGTTTCACCAGTTACGCCATTATCCTACTAGGGTTTTGGTGGAGAGTCTATTGCCATACACCGGGAACGTATGGAGACATATTAATGTTATAAAAATTGAGCAAAATTTGACCGGAACAATGGTGGTGAGCTCGCAGCTCGCACTTCACCGACTTTTTCTTGTAACATGCGGCACGCTACGGCGCGGTGAGCTAATCGCGACCGGACGTTGCAATTTCATGTCTTCTAACGTAAGTCATTGCCACCGATACTTCCGTGTCTCGATCGTTACTTTGTTACTCTTATTAGACGTGGACTGCGGCGTTCGTAGAGTGGTCGCGAGCTCGACGGCCGATCGAGAGGTCTTGGGTTTAACCTGTGGGTCGAGTATTGCTGGATTTTTCTTACTAGAATTTCTAGTTATAGTTTCTAGTAGTAGCTCGTACTGTGGATCCGAGCCATATTCTATAGTAGCATGTCAATGTAACTTGTGAAACGTGGAATTGTACTGCACTGATCCGCCTACCTCTTCGGAGTTTACAGGCGCGATGTTACATTTATCCCAGTTACACCTGTAAAATTCCAATTCATTTCATTAGCAAATGCAATTGGAAGTGGATTACGAATAAATCCAGTTACCGATGATCCATGAAGGTAGCCGATGCACACAGCCCCGCCGCCGGCCCGGTGGCGCCAGTTCACACGTCCCGCGTCCTAACAAAGCGCGTCCGTTCAGCGTTAGCGGACAGATTAGCGCCGCACTTAGACAGCTCGCACGAAACAATGACCGCTGGTCGCAGCCAATCACTAATCGAATGCCGGCCGACCTCGGTGGGTGTGTTGCAAAACGGCATGTTACATGTAACGTCACATAAAATCAGGTCTATAGTTCTTTGGCAAATAGAGTTCCATGTTTCACCAGCTCCGTTTCATGTGCGATGGAACAGGGCGTGAGTTTAGTGACTATGTTGAAAAATTTATATGTAGGTTCTAATAATAGTTATATGTAGGTATCTAATATGTTGTCAATTTATATGTATGTAGGTTGTAATGGTTTAGTAGCAAAATTAAATTATTACATTTTAATTGTGAACGTTATTGAGGTTCTTGTGGCGAGACACTGATAGTATACTTCTGTAGTTATGTCTGTTTTCGTCTAATTGACATTACACTGCTCTGTACCTGATATATCAAGTATGAAAAACACTTAATGTTTTATTCAATTCAATTTAAAACATTTGTATTGCATATAAATTTATCTTTCTGAACTACTTTTCTAAGTAAACTTTAACTAGATATATGTACATATCAAGTTTAATATTCCTCCGTCGTCACAGTATAATTACTTTAAAAAGGTACAAAATATTTTTCACACATTAGATTGATATGATTCAATTGATTTTTAAGTCCTACACGAGTATTCATACATCCGAATAGTTCATTATTATTTTCATATGTCCTATAAAAATTGTTTAAGAATTATATTAAACATATTGTTTTACCTGCCATTAGGTAAATCAACATATGTATGTATACGATACATTATCAATATTTCTCGTATTATCTTAATATTTATTCTTATCTTGACATTGCAAGGGCATTTGTAACATTTTATCTATTTGCATGTAATGCAACCTAACGCTTATCTGAGTTATTTCTGGTATATTTTTTATCGAATATTTTCTTTTCTTTATAGATAAAGAAATGTTTATCAAATCGAATATTAATCAAATCGTCTATGGCTTATGGAAAGTATACATCTTGTTTATAGTATACACTATAAACAGAATAGACCATAGGGTCTATATAATGTATATAATCGTCTGAACGAATGAACGTCTATGTTTTAAAAACATATTTCGCACTTCTAAAAAACGATGAAGATATTATTTATTTATTTAGCATTCGTTCTATTTTTTATTTATGTGTGCCTAAGTACTCTTGGAGAATCTTTTAACAGAGAGCATTTTACATTGCACGTTGAAAGATCGACGTCGGTGTTGCTTGATCTTGCTTGTGTGAATTTAATTTCTCTTAACTATTATATTACTAAGATAAACACGAATATTTATTTATTGTTTCCTTATAAAATTTCCCAACAAAATATATATTCACCCAACATCACGCCTGCAATTTCCGAAGGGCTTGGTACAGGCGCGCTATACACTCCCCTGTTTCACGAGTTACGTTTACGCCCCGTTATGAAATAGATGGGCAGTGTATTACCATACTCCAGGCACACCCAGACTCCGAGCCACCACTAGAGAATTTAAGTTAGAATTGCATTCGTATTAAATACCTGACTAGACAGCATAACTGAAGCTCAATCTAGATTGATTTCAGAGGACCAAATGTCCGCTGTTCCAAGATATTATTATTATTATTTGAGGTCAACGTATATATCCGGCCATAGAATTTAATCACGATCAAAATTTGAAACAAAATGTTTTAACGACACGCGTTCGGAGGAAACGCTGGCACACATTCTTTATCGGACATGGAGCGTTTTTTGCATGTCGTATCCGTATTGATGTTCGTTGAATATTAATTATTACGTTCAGTTACTCAATTACATTTGAGTTAAACCATAATTAAAATACGTATTTACGAGTGACGGTAAACGAGTATGCAAGGTGATTGGCAACGGTTGGGTGTGAAGAGCTGATGATCGAGCTCAGTGGCGTGCTATTGAATAGGCGTATGTCCAGCATTGGGCAAAATAGGCTGACGTGGATGATGATATATATTTATAACTGAATCTTTTTTAATTGCATCCATTAAAAGCGACGTGCCTGTTGACGAGAGAGACGAAGTAGAAACATTCCAGGTCTGCAAAGGTAAAGCTATTAGGCACTGTCTACCTGCCTCGTAAGAAACCTGGCGGGACGATGTAGGTATATACCAGGTAATGAATTCTGTAGCCTTCTACCCGGTTATAATAACAGAACAACACTACCTAAATACACACAGGATGAAATTAATCATATCACAGACTTAACACTGTAAGCTTCCTAACAGTCGAGCGAACTGAGTTCAGTGGTCATGGTAAACCAAACGGATGAACGTTTCGCAGGCAATATCTCATTGGCTACATTCCTCCACGCACACGCGGCGGGTTTTATCCGTCATCGATATGAACGAAGCCGTTAATTGACTAACAGCTTCCTTTATAAATCCATCGCGAGTGTTACGAGGTGAGGAAATCAAAAAACGAGGCAGACCTCCGCATTTGCTGCTCCTCTGGTGTTGTGTGTTTGTCTGGTTTATGGAGCATTTTAATAACTATAAATTCATAGTGGGCTTTTATCATGTCAATGAGCTATTTGTAGCTTAGGATGTGGAAAGTGCTTAATCTCTCTTGTCTTGAACAATTTAAGGTCATTTGGAAATCATTGGATGGTCTAGCCGTTGACCTGTTCGCTATGTTTATTCATTAACCCGAAACTTAGTAACCATAATGATTGAATGGACTGTCTCTAATTTGACTTCGTCCTCATGCAGAAGGAGCTTGGCTAGTGTTAAAAGTAGTCAAAAGACAGACTTATTGCGTACCAGTCAACCCGGATTGAACACGGGAGTTATTGTACAAAAGAATTTTACTATAGCCATGATTAAATTTCGCTTCATTCGAACCCGAAGTGTTCTGGTATCGTCTGTTATCGAACGATTTCGCCGACGGATCTTTATGTTTACGAATCGCTTGCGAAGCAGCGCGGCGTCGACTGCGCTGTTTGCTAAACATCTTCATTGTGCCGACAGAATAACTGACCATCTGATACTCGTGGCTGCGATTCTTGTTCGTAAATGAATAACATGACGCCTACGGCTACTGCATTTACCCTAAAAATTCACCAGATGTATTTTTCTTATATTCTTTTAATATATTTACCTAAAGCTTAGGGTTTATTTGTAAAAAATCGTCATCAAAGTGCCCAGCAGTTGGTTGAGGCGTCCTGATTATGTGATAGGGCAATAGTTATGATGTTTTTAAATTGGTTTTAAACTTACAGAGAGTACAACTTACTATTTCTTCCCATGTTACAATTTTATTAACATTATTCTTTTATACAAACCTCATTGATATAAAATATTAAAGAATTAATTGAACGATATTTTTGTTATTGTACATTTTAAATAAATAAATAAAATTTAATACAAAATGTATGTCACATTTGTGGAGTTTCTATAATTATTAATATCGTCTTTCAGTATTTACATTCTGTTAAAAATATTTGTCATCTGACAGTTTCAAATTTCCCTTTGTATGTTTAAATTTGTGCACTCGTTTTTCTTAAAGACAATTTTCTCTTGTTTACAGACTACCTCAAATACACCAAAGTAACATGCATAGGATATCAGCCAACAACCCCGTAAGGCGGCGTCTCTTTCCAGCTGAAGAAGGAGACGAAGCGAAAATTGAAAATTTCATTAATGTGCTCCAAGAATCAGCGGCGAGAGATAGACTAGAGAAAATGAAGAAATGGAATTTCGATTTTGAAAATGAAGTGGCTTTAGTTGGAAAGTACGTTTGGTACCGTGTAGCGAAACCCGATGAATGGATCGGCTATGATTTTGATGAAGATGATAACATTCTTAACACGGATGTTCCAACCAATACTGATAGCTTCTTACCTATTAAATCGGAGAATGAAGCGACACCTAAAGCCAAGAATGATAAGACGGATTTAGAAAACAAACTAATAATGAAGAGGAAATTGAACTTTGCAAGAAGTGCAAATGAAAACTTTGCCAGGAGGAGGATAAATTTTTAAAAGTTGTGCAATTATTAATTTGTGGACCACGCTTTTGAAGAATTTTATTAAAAATGTAACGAATATAATAATAATAAATAATAAACATGATACAGAAACAAACGTAAACGTACTGTTAAAATGAAAGTACTGTTGAAATGTTATTTCCGATAGCAGTTTTTGGAAACCCAAAGGCTGATTTGTAAAAAAATTAAAATTCGTTCTATCTTTATGCACACAAATAGTGATAGAGGGAACATTTGTCGAAGTTAATCTAAAAGCACCTTTTTAATCCTAGGAAATATAGTTATTTGACCCTAAGATAATGATAGAGATTGTACTAAACATATGAGTTACAGTTACGGTTTCCAAATCGATCAAATGTGTGTTAAAGTATTTATAGTAAATCTGTCGCTTAAATCTTTGAGGCTTATACATTTTCGATGCAAAAATTGCCCATAACCAATAAAATTTTTTGTTGTGTAAATTGACACGAGGGACTTTTTTTCGTTTGTAACAAGATCTTCCATCGGCTTGTTGAAACCACGACAAAATCATTGTGAGCAAGCAACAAGCAAACTCTGTAATATCATTTTTAATATCATTCTTTATTAAGTTGGTTTATATAATTATTTATATTTTACATTGTGCCACGTTATTTATAGAAGTAGAATTAGTATTGTTCGTACCAAGTATATTAATTGTGATGTTTTGTATTTGTAAGATTTTATTTATTATATCAATTTACTCTTCATAGGAATTTTGTATTTATTTGAAAGACTGCGACTTTTGTACATTGTAGTTTCCTGTAAGTTGTGAATATTAAATATAATTTTCGTTTACATAAGGATCTGCTTGTATAAATTTAATTTCAGTTTGTAATGGTGTAAACGATGTATTTTTTAACTTCCCAACCAAAAGATTTCCTTACGCATTTTATAAAATTTATATAATATCATTGGATCTTTAATATTTTAAATCTCTATCTTATGTCTTGATATTGGAACCTGATCTCTATTCTTCGAGACTTTAGTTAGATTATTGTGTAAGCGTATTGCGGACGAATATGATCACCGATCGGTTGTATTTAAAAAAATATTGAGTCATGTGAGATTATCACTAAACACTTGTTTTTTAGGGTTTAATTTATAATTAACTGTACGGAGATATTATTCACTGATAGAAATAAAAAAATTGGATAATTCCTGTAGTATACTTTTATAAATGAAAGGAGATGATTTAAAATTGTAAGTTACAATATTTTCACTGTATTATAATTATTCTAAATATGAATTAAATGAATTATCTTTGAATTATTATGTCTATAATGTAAAATAAAACATTTATATCGCTATGTTTAATGTCTTCAAACAGATCTAGTTTTAAAACTATTGTAAAATATTTTATAATTGGTATTCAAAAGGCAGCCCTTTTAAGATCGTCGGTCATCAAAATGGCTGCGCTTTTAAAATGGCTTTTTTGATGGAAGAAAAATCTCTACGGATTACGTTTTGTACACTTACAAGCAGCTATATTCCAAAGTCCCGTAGGATTTTTAGAATTATCAAGTAGTAATTATGCTTTTTAATTTTTAAATTCTATGTACTTATTGAAGTTATAGATTTACAATTGCCCTTGCTTTACTTTCGTGAGTATCTTTCAATATTGTATAGTCAATGTAGATATCTTCTCTATCATTATTATCGATAAGTAATTTATTGTACTGAAATTTGGAATAAACGTTTCTAAAGTGAATATTGTGATTTATTTAATCAATTGAACTTTATATCATATGATTATGGCACCTTTAATAATATGCAGGAACACTTCTAAATGGGTTTGAAGTCAATCGTTCACAACAATACTACCAAATTGCAGGAAATTGGCAATAAAAAAAAATAATATCAAGAAAATAGCATCCACTTTATATAAAACACGTCTCTTATATTAATCAGTATACATTACATTTAAACAATATTTCTACATGTTTAATTTTAACACCAAGTGTCTATACGGTTGGATCTGTACTAAGTACATCAATACATACTACATAGTTGCTGTAAGTAATACCACACCAGTAATTGAGCGCAGGACGAGATGGCGAGTGTCAAATGACGGTGGCCGGCCATCCACACGGAACGGGTGGTCCCTAGGAAACGGGATTAAGTTCCAAACACAGCTAACTCGAACGATAGTGGCGCGGCCAGAGAAGCGGGAATTGTTTTGCATGATAGAACGATTAATGGTGAAGCGTTGGACTGTACCACACTCCACTGCGTACCCCGTCAGTGGAATACAGGCTTCATGTTTAAAGAATAATGAAAGCCACTGGATACTATTTTACTTGTTTTATTGATATTCACAGCATACATAATATTGTCATCGTCAGATCGATGTGAATTATTTATTCTACTGTTGGATACCAACTTCTGCCAAGCTTTGCCAAAACACCTGGTCCTAATCCAATGGCCACAACACAAACTGTTTTCTCCTTCATCGCCACGCTGGACACACTGACCGATGATCACAGACATCTCAGATACGTCGTTGTTGCTGCCAGCTGTACCTTGTAACATTTCGTACATAACGTAACATGACAAATATTATTTGTGACTCAAAAACAGATTAAATGTAATACAATGGTATAACTTAACACACATTGGTGTACCACAGTTTGAATAGCATAATCTAGAACAACATAGTCTATATAGTCTACATAGTATAGTGTAATACAATAATTATATAGAATAACATATGTTGAAATATCATAATCAAGAATAACATATTAAGGTATGTAAAACTTCCATACACGATGTATGGGTGTTTTGCGGAATTAAAATAAAAGGACTGTATTTTATAGGCGTTGGTATAATAGACACAATGAAAAAGGTGGATGACATGAATCGAATGACAGTATAACAAATTTTACATATAAAGTTTAGCGACACCCTCAACACAGTTTTATTACTAGTGGCGAGTAAATTTAAACTTGATGCGAATGAAAAGAATGTATTTAAAAAAAAATTAAGTTTTTTAAAGGGTTCAGAACAGTTATAATTACTGGTAAATAAAATTAAAACGAAAATATAGTGTTGGTTTTGAAGGGACTTTTGTTAAGTTTTTTTAAGTCAAGGCACATCACTCACATTCGTTGTTTTTGTTCGTCCTCTAGGAAATAATCTTCGTGTCTTTATGGTTCCGGGAGCAAATTAAACAGTATTTTACTATCACCGAGATTATTCAACAAATGTTGATATTCTATGATGATATGTTTCTACATTAGACGTTCAGACTCTATATCGCAGACAAAATGTGGGCATAATATGCAATCAAAACGAAAACGCCATGTAAATATTATTACTAAGCAGCAAAAATAAACGCAACCAAGCCGTTTATTAAACAAACTAGGATCTCAGGCAACCGCATATAAGTTACGAAACCGTTATTTAACTTCAAATGACGGT
>DWEI01000643.1:0-20463 GCA_018245875.1 Mysoria ambigua
GGTAGGTTTTGGAAAAAACGAAAAAGAAGAAAAACTTTGGAAAAGCGGTACGGAGTTCGCTGGGTCAGCTAGTATATGAATATAAACAGCCCAACAACGGTCATTTCTCGTGTCACACAAATATATGACAAGCAGCAGTCGTTCCGAAGGTGTAGCTCTTGTGGGTGTAGCTCCTGTTCTGTCCCGACGGCTTCGTTAGGTCTCGCCGCGCTCACCTTCCCTCACCACGGACTCGATGGCCGTGTGACACAGCTTGTTGAGCGTCGACAGACAACAGCGTGATTGTCATACAATCATACAAGAGCTTACGAGTCTCATATTACAATTGGCCATTTTCTAAGGACTTTTCTATGGCCGCCATGGCCTAACTTAACTATCAGGTGTAGATAGGATGATAACGTTTATGTTGTACGAAATATTAATAAAGATAATAAATAATGAGTTGTGCTCTTGTAACTATATATTTAAGATTCGATACATGTCCATTTAATATTTGTAGATTTTCGTTCCATTTGTTTTGACGACAAGCACAGGTGCAATGATATACAAAAAACATAAGCAAGGCATTGGTGGCGAATGGTATCGCTTATCGTAATTCGCTGACAGGGTGAGATTGAAAGAAATCGACTCACCGTAAGAAGCTAATTTTCTCGGTAAGCAGTTGGGATTGTCGACATTACAATAAAGGCAGTTACCTCGTCTAGACTCTAGAAGCTGTATTAGGGCTAAGAACTCGAACGGCTACTGTTTTCTAGATAAATTTACATTTCATAAATGAAAACTGTTTTTAAGAAAACGTTCTCATTTGTAGTGCGTGCAGTATAAAATCACTTTTATCTAATGCATTGTACAGATACAACCTGATTATGTAGGGTTTATACCCTACACAATTAGGTTATTATTTTATTATCCGACCTTATGGCCGGATAATAAAATAATAATAGATCTTAATCTATCACTTCCGTATTACTTTTTATTTAAATAATGAAATACAAACATGAAAAACAAACGGCATTAAACAATTAACTTAAATGTTATCGGCGCTTTACGCTAGACAAACCGGTAGACCTTCAGCTCGCAAGAGTATTTGGTAACGACTGAGTTAGACTAACTAGGTCTTAATAAGGACGGTCAGCAAGACATCTTATATCAAAAAAATGTACAACCAGGTGAACCAAGAGTGTTCAAAACGCCTGAGCGATGATTCACAATCATCTCAAAGATAAACGACTCGTTATGCTTCTCACTTCTCTGACTTCTACTAGATGGCGCTGTTGAATCCCGTTTCTCCCTACAAATATAACCTCGTACAGAGGTATATTTTAATTGTAGCTATCATGATTCATAAATTATTTGAGTATTATCGCACACATGATAAATCTTAGATCTGATCAGAACGTTGCATTTTTATTTTATTATTAACACTCGTCTAATGTTTATTCGAAGGCTCCGTCCGTGTACCGTCATGAACTTGTATTCATAAATCCATAACATTGCGCAGGCTTTGGAGTAGGGGATTCATTAAGTTGTGCTCAACAATTCCCAGTCCGCGTACCCAGCGTTGGGATGGTGGGCATGATCCCTCGGGGGAAGTGTATGTTCAGTAGAGATCTGCAGTAGACGGAACTTAAGTAACGGAAAAAATTGTAGATTTCATTAGTTTGGTCACCATTCGTATCGGCGTCATCATACGTTTAATCGTTTCACTGTTGGATGGCTGTATAAAAGTTTTTGTTTGTAAATCAAATTATTTTCATTAAGAATTTTTGGCACTACATAGTAACACTATATACAGCTTTGACACCATGCAATATACATATGAACACATGTTGCTAGATAAAGTGATTAATTTATACGGTGGTAAACACCGGCGGAGGTTAAACCTTAGTGGTCACGAAATACCTTACATTGTATATGTTTGTTCTGTCACAATGTAAATCACCGCAAAGTAACGTCGACTCGTAGCTAGCTTCCAATCAACACTGGCTAAGCACGCAATAGTTGAACCTTCACCTACATAATTATAGTCTGACTTACACTTGTAAACCTATCTAACTAGAAGGTACAATACGGATCGCTGTTGGTGTGATCTGTGATTAATCCAGTTGTCTCTCGACGCTTTCTATGACGGTCATACGATTACAAGAATTTGGCGTTAGAGTTTTAAGATAGAGTAGGTTACAAGCTAGCCCTGTGACGTACTAATAGAAATCATTTATTTATTTTGTTATTTAACCTTTATTGTCTACCTGTAGTAAGGTTACAAGGGGCGGACTTAATGCGTGATGGCATTATCTACCAGGCAACCCAGGGAACAATGTAGCCGTCGTATAGATACCCATATAAATATAGTCACACCTACAACATATACCTTTTTCATTTATCATCCTGGTCATTTATATTTTTTTTAGGTTATTTTACTAAAGGATCCAATAAAAGTAGCCTTAAACGGCATTCGAGTGAATTTGAACGTTGGAAAATATAATAATTATAGTTCATAAATTAGATTATAATAATTATAATGTCATTTGGTTTCTTGACATTATATGTCGAGAGACCAAGTGAGATATTTCGTTTGAATTTAATTTTTTTTTGGATATTAATCATTATTGCAGTGGATCTTTCAATATATTTTATTAATGTTTTTTAAAATGTTACCACGAACACGTTCACTAATTGTTTTTTTTTTCTGTATTTCAGACATTTAGTTGCTGTATTAAGGGGTTTTGAAATGAACCTCAACATCACACCCGTAAGTACAATTAATTAATTTGAAAGACAACTGAAAATATGTGTTGCATATATAATTGATATAATTAACAGATATAATATGATTGATTCATATAGGGAGACTTTAATTTTTTTTAAAATACGAAGCTTATCTATACATATCACAATAATCAGGTTTAAAGTACAGCGCCACCTATTGGATAACCTAAGAAATAATAACAGTTTTACTGTTTCTGTTCAGGTTCGTTTCGGTCTACTTATAAATATTGTGATGCTCGACAGATGGCGTTAGAGGCATTGGTGGTATTATATTCTACTAGAGGGCACCACAGTGCAACGTTGTGTTATGATATTCTAAGTAATTTCAACACCCTATGGTAGATGGCGTTAGTTAGTAATTTTCTTTTTAGTCTGATACAATGGAAAATAATTATGGCTGAAATGAATAGATGGAGTCAATTACTTTGTATATAGAAAATACAGTATAGAAAGACTAATCTTTTCTCTACTAAACAAGAATATTTAAGATTTATCTTTTAATAAATTTAAAACTATTGTTAAACATAATTTAATTAAGAAATCCTATTATAGTGTAAAGGATTATCTTATTGAGAAGCAGGCTTGGGAATGAATTGCTCTATATACTATAGTGAGGAAATTTGTGAAACAGAGATCACAATAAAAAAATAACCGGCTGAGTTTGTTGTGAGTTCTCAGACCAGGGCGTGTTTGGAACACTCGTAGAATCATTAGATTTAAGTCGAGGAGTGTTTTCAAAGGGGTTTAACTTAATATCCATTACATGTTGAGTTGGGCCCTTCTGACACTCCTCCATTGACGTACACAAGTGATCTGTGAAGATTTTAAGTGGAAAAGATATAAATAAATAAATAAATTAAAAACACCATTGTTTTCTGCATAGTTCGTGAGGATTCAATAAACATGTGATTTATTACATTTCTTGTTACAAGTGATCGTATCTGTATTTTGTAATGGTTTAATAAATTTAATTAATTGATTAATTATTTAATTAATTGATTAAAATTTTAAAAAGTAGCTTTATTAGTTTTAAAGTATTTCAATTTTATAATGTTAAAACATGTCAGAATTCAATTCAAAATCAACTCCGAGATTTTCTAGATTTCGATAGCTTCATGTAATGATTCATATGAACTAAACGATTAATCCCCACATATAAGTACCGAATTAAAATATTTTGGCCTTTGCTTTTAATATATTACATATATAATAAAAGATTGCAAATGGCTTTGCCGGACATTTCCATTTCCCAGAAAATCGTTCTCCTATTGGCACTCTAATCAAATTTATAATAGTACTGTTTCATACAATATATTATTGCTCTTTTGTTAATTTATCACAGGATCTTTTGATAGCTCGAGCCACTTAAATAAAGATGAACACGTCTATTCACACCGATGTTCGTGCATGGCGGATGGAGCGTTCTATGGAATAGGCTAAAATCTAGCGTGACTGCGAATAAAGCATTGTCGTAAATTCATGTGCGGCGCAAGTTGCCCCGCCTCGGGCGAGTCGCGCGGCGGCAGCGCCGAGCCCGCTCCGGTTGTTCGACGTTACGAATAGCTTTGTTAAGACTAAATATTACGATCTCCTTGCGAGTATTGCACTGGTTGGATTCGCTAATGGGCCGTCGAAAGAACACACAGTGTATATATAGACACGATGGAAAATAACCGCCGTGGTGTTGTCACAGTTTTCCCGTTTTATGAGCTGCGAAATTGTGGTTCCACGATTTGATACCAATTAAAATGTGTACTGATAATAATAACAAGTATTAGCACTGGAGAAAATTTATATTTAGCTTAGCGCTACTAAAAATAGGCCTAGATAACTTTTCCATTTTCTCTTACTGTTATAATTGTAGTATTGACTACGCGCTCCGTACAGCGGCTTATCTTGGTAATCGTAAAGAAATAGTAACAATACTATCTGTACATCTAGTGAGTATAAAAGGGGCTTCGTCTCCCTACCACAAATTACTATGATTTAATATTGCTTAGTTATCTGCGGGCTGGTAATTTGTTAGCGCGCCTCTCGGGCCCCGCGTTGGGCGCCATTGTTGCGCGGCCGTCTTTTGTTCATCGCCTGCCCCGTCCGATAGGATCTTGAGTTATTATGATTAGGATTCTTTGCCAAGTGGTGCAAACTCGCTAATTCCGCCATTACAGCTCAAGTTTCAGTCATTTCCACGCGCAAACTGGGTTTAAACTGTTCCCTTAAGATATGTATCAGTATTTATTCGTTCATCAGCGACGTGACAATGTGTAGCGTCGTTGAAACGTTCGTTCTCATCTTTTATTTGTTGACGTTTTTAATTTGTGACACCGCTTTTTAATACGTAACGAGCACATTCCACGGGTGTCCCATTAAATTAATAAACATCACCTGAACTCGTGAAGTGTATGAAATGTGTGTACATATGTATCAAGCGAGGCGTCGTGACACGCACTCGGCGGCAACATTCATTTCATATAGTGGTTCAGAATCGATGGCAATATCGAGGGCGGCTTTTTCAATTAGTGAAAACATTCAATTGTCATTGTGTTTATAGTGTAATTGCCGGTTTGTTATCCACCATCGATCTTGGCTGGTGTAATGGGTTGCCATCAGGGAAATGAATCGGCCGGCCTTTGGACGTCCGGCGTCCTAGTGCGCGCTTTGTACAAATGTTGGTGCAAAATGGTTTTGTGTCAAACGCGACTTCAGGCGTACCCAGGGATCCTATGGCAACGTGGGCAAAAAATCTATTTGTCTATGAATAAATATACATTTTATCTTAGGTATTATTACGACTTTTGCTCACGAAAAATTATCGCTTAGCTACTCATGGTCGTTTCACTAGGATTTATATTTGCTATTAATTTTATATTTATTCCACTTAAACTCAATGCGACAGTTTACTTTTAAATAAAGTAGAATTTAAACTATGCAATGTTATCAAATCTCGAAGAAAAAAAATTCAAAACTGAACTCAACAATACTAAAACCGCTGCCTAGCGTGATTGGTGTATACTTGAATGTATTGAACTTTCGAGACCTTGTCTCTGAATTTATTTGTTTTATGTTGATCATAAAATTCATTTACTCCTTCGCCACAACATTAAGTCCTAACCTAGTACCTAAGTCGTAATTAATACTTCATCATCTTTAATGTCTCATTATTTTAACAGGGAATAAATGTTTTCATATATCCGGCAATAAACTAGGCGAAGCGCTTTCTAATAATAATTTATAGTGCTCCAACAAACGTTAAAACTGCAACATAAATTACTTTACAGCTATGCGGTGGTGCGCTTAACATTCGTTCGTTGCAGACTTGGCGACAATACAGCACAATGAATGCCTACTGTGGACTACTTAACGTAAATAAAATGTAGAAAGTTCGTCATCGTTTCAATTTATTAAAATACAATAGATGGGAAATGTGCATTAATGCGCGCACGCGACAAACAGATATTGCAATCTCTGTTAAGAGTAGTAGATGGATGTGGCCTTTCCTTATAAATATAACAGGTTTCGCTGTAGTCAACCAGTATCACCCGTTCGAATGAAAATTAAAAATTAAAACCGTTTTTAAGAATTAAAACAGGAAAACAAACAAAACATTGCATAATATATAATTAATACACGTAGTGATATTTTTAGTTTATATTTTTACGATTCCTTTTACGTAACTTCACGCCTGTAATCATGAAGCGGTAGGCAGAGGAATGCAGAACATTCACACGATTCACCGGTTACGTTTACGTCCCACTATGGAATAGGTGGTGAGCCTATTACAATGCATCGAGCACATATCCAGACTCCGACCCACTACTAGAAAATCTAAATCAGAAAATTTTGTAGTTTGAACCCGGGAATCGAACCCGGGACCTCTCTATTGGCAATCGCACATGCAACTAACACGAGCAACTACCATTAATATGCAACTAAAGCTTACAAGGTATACAAGCTTTATAGTCGTTTATTGAGCGGCATTGTAGTTGTAATGTTTCCTTTACGAGACCGGTTCAGTGTAAATCTCGGTGCAAGAGGTCCGAGCGGGCGTGTCCGTGGTGTGGCAGATTGATAAATTAGCGGAAGCACTCGCCACCGAATGGGACGCGGCACGCAGGGCACGATGCAGAATCTGCAGTCTACGAGTGTGTTCACATAAATTGCTTAAAGCCGCATTCATACAGTACGTGTTGGTGTATAAAATTGATGCACATTGGATATATTCTCCTATTTTTGTATGTTTAGTTATTTTATTGTTTTTTTTTTCAGTGGCATATGAGAAAGTATAAACATTTAATCAAGAATATTTATAAAATTTATACACTTGATAATAAAAAGCACACGTGTGTCTTGCAACACAACGGGCTCTGCGTTAATAAGCACCTGTTATAGTTTACGCTGTCTCTGTCGCACACAAGAGGCTGAAAGGAGACGCCGGAAGGGCTCCCGAGGTTCGCTCGTACACTATGATAAAGTGGGCAGTAAAATGATCGGCTCCAGCACCTGCGTCACGTGATCCCGGATTAGTAGATACTGCCAACCTTCAGTGTAAACGCTAAGACGGCGACCGTGACAAAGTGCCTTCCATTAGGGTAGCTACGGGCATTACCAACTTAAAATTCGATAAAGCAACTTGCTCTGAACCTCCCGAGTAGCTCTAGTTGTTGACGGCTCACATAATTCACTTCGCCGGCAATGGTTCGCTTTTACCTGTCCAATTGAGAATCTGTTGTGTAATCTTCATTATGCGACTGTAAATTTCTGTAAGTTTACGTAATGTTTGGTTTTTTTATTTACACGACAATATAATACAGGTACCGTCTGGACTATAAACTCCACTTTAATATTTTAATCAGTGTGCAAATTGAAATCAATTCTTATGAAGTCAATTTGAACGAATGGCCGTCAAAATGTGTCATCTCGTATAATACAATCCATTCAGGCGAGCCGATTGTGGGAGCCGTACAGCCATAGAATCCTCGAGCACACGCGCCACGGATAATATATTCAGCGAATTAGCTCCATTCATTTTGAGCCCCAACTGAAGCGTCTGCAACGTTAATGGTGCCGATTTAATTACCATCTGGGTTACACGAACTTAATTTCCGTTCGCGGATCTCCCACCCTTGGCTACGTACTTTCGAGTTGATATAATTTTGAACTGATTGAGCTATTAAGATGAGCGGCTGATGATGTGTTTTAGAGTTATGGACATGATACGATATTTCGGTGGTTCGTATTATTCCAGTGATATTCAGAAGCAAATTTTATATACGTTTCACCACGTGTGATCATGCATGTAATCTCCCAAGAGGTAGACAGAGGAGTGTAGTGGATACACTCCCACCTTTCACCAGTTACTTTTAGGTCCCATTATGAAATAGGCTCACAAGTCTATTGCCATTTCCAGGCTCCGAGCAACAACTAGAAAATTTAAATGAGGAAAATCTAGTAGTGCGCGAACTGGTATTCGAACTCGAGACCTCTCCGATCGGCAGTCGCGCTTGCACGACCAACACCACCACTGTGGCAGACAATTATTGTGTATACAAATTATTGTTGTTTCTGTAAAATTACACACGTCCAACGTGCCACATGATTTAACGTAAATTTTAATGTGAAGAGTGTTTAATTTAAATATTGAAACATGATACAGCCACCCAAAAATATTTGTTATAATAGAGTAATTTTTACACATTATTATACATATATAGTCCGTGGCATAAAGCGACATATTTACAGAGTTCATTTATACATTTGCGTTTAATTAAACATTGTTGGATACAACAAAACGTAAACTAAATTACTGAATTTTATTTGACTTGTGTCTCCTAAATAATTTATGACTATTTCTAAGAATTTTTATTCGTTCAAGCTTCTGATTTCGTTAGCGCTAAGAAAATAAACATGTTTATTTTAAGGTTGTTGATACGCAACGTAATCTGCGTCGTTGGTCGTGCTGGTCGCTAGCGTTCACATCTTGGCTCGGGTACAATTACAAATTTCTGACTTAGGTTTTCCAGCCGTGGCTTGGAGTCGGAATATGTGTCCGGTGTATGGCAATAGGCTTACCTCGTATTTCATAGTGGACCTAAATGTAATTGGTGAAATGTGGAAATGTACTACACTCTGCCTACTTTTCTGGTGTTATAGGCGTGAGTTTACGTTATTTATATGCATTATTTGAATTGAGTATTAATGAACAAACTTATTACATTTAGCTCTTTTATGCGTTTGAGATGATCGCGATAATTCATCTCAGCTTCGACGTGAGTAACCAATTCAAAACTAGGGATCTATCCCCTGCGGCGACACGTATCCACCCATTGGGGGCTTAAGAGTACCTGTGAGATATTAAAGGTTATTTCATGTCGTATAATAAAGGGTACTGCTTGAGGTTCCCACAATTATGATCGTAACTCAGCCGCCTAACATACGGCCACCTATCATCCGCGCGGGTCACTCTCATTTGATATTCCCCGTCCGCTCCTGTAATGGAATATCGCTGTGAGCCCGCTGACGCCCGACGCGATCGATCTATATTTTATTTAACCGTAAATTGCACGAAATCATTTCCGCCAACCCTTGTCAAGCCACTAAAAACTGTCTTTCCCCGCCTGCACTCCGATCTGTCCGGAATAGCGACGCCATTTTTACGTCAGTTATATGTCCGACGTTTTCTATGGAAAAGTGCGCGCGACCTGAAAGCTCCACTGACATGACATCAAAGCTGATCAAGTTTCATTGCTGTCTATTTGAGTCGCTGAGCGTGTAATGACCAATAATAGACCTAATGAAAAGGCCAAAATATGATGATGGACACGCAATATGGTGTGGTGATATATCGTCGTAATAAACGTTCGGGTGTGGTTGTTGTGTTTAATTTTCGTTGGAAAAGTCAATGTACATAACAGTTTTTCAGATTCTATTATTTTTTTCATCGTCAGCCTGGGGCCACTGCTGGACATAGGCCTCCAGTAAGTTTTTGGACTATAATTCACACGCTATGGAATGTCGGTTGGGGAACGGTAGAGCAAAGCTTCCTTAGCCGCCTCCGCTGCCGCCCGTGGACAATGCGCGTCATGCTACGATGTGCCTGCGCCTGTTTCAGTCATCACCTACGACGCCTTGGGGTCGGCGCATGGATTCTTACTCCGCCCCGACATGGAGATATCACATAACATCGCATTTGGCCGGCACTCGGCATAAGGGCAGTGTCCGTCAGAAGCGAATGTCCAAGCGTGATTAATAAAATTGCATAAATACATTTTGAACAGCATATTAGCGTTAAATGCAGGTCACCCGTCTCGTGTGTTTGCCATTTGAACGACGGAATGTTTAATGATCACCGCGATGATACATTGTAAGTTACGAATGATACATTGCATTGACTTGCACGGTATATATTCATATTTCAATCCGTCGTTCATTGTTTATGTCCTAGGGTTTTTCATACCTAATATCTAGTTTCAAGATACGCCGGGGGTTTCAGAGCTCTGAAATATTACTTCTCACAAAAGATAGAGCGGTCGACCTAGTCTTATAAAGAATTCACGGCGTAGTCGAAAAGTCTTAGCTGAATCTCGAATATTTTCGCTTGTAATAGAGTACTTTGTTATAAATTGTTAGTGTTATTGTAAAATTTATTGTAATAGTTTATTTCTGAACATAATTCGTTTTTAAGTCTTACATAATTTATAAAGTGGTTACATAAAGTATGAGGTAATTTTTAAATTTCAAATAACACGTTATATAAATTGTATTCTTAGTAATTTCGATATGTTTGTTATTATTATTATTAATGTAGATTAATCACTACAAGAGGTTTATACACCTTTGCAAATATTTTTTAAACACTTATTAAATCCTGTGTAGGTAATTTCTTTTCTCGTGCCGGCTTAAAGCTAATAATAAGGATAACCTTATACGTTATCCTTATTGCATACAGCATCACGATGAGATGATCTGACTTTATCAGCTATGTATAAAAACATTTTGCACGAAGATCCTATTTTGTTTTTATTACCCCCCAATACATGCACTTGATAGAGCCCGAAATTGGTTAGTGTACGCTATCCGAGATAACAGATGACCTAACGTTAATTTATAGGTCACAGCCTCCACGCCACAGCTCAAGTGTGTCCTGGGATTAGTGCCGGCCGCCGTGGGTGCGCCGCGCGTTATTGCTCACTGTCGCTGCACAGATAACGTCTCCTTTGTATGGCCTGAAGTCGGCTATCTCATATGTTTACATAAAAACACAACAGCCCTGCGGTTGCCAGAGCGATTCCTAATCAAGCGGTCCTCGGTTCCAATTCGGGTACAGTATGGCAATAGGCTCACTGATTATTGCACAGCGGGACGTCACGCAACTGGTGCACCGTGGGACTGTACCGCCTAAGGGTTTAAATTAAAAGTTTAGCAGCATTCTGTGTACTCTATGAAACTTAAGTGTGTAATAAAAATAAAGCTTTGCTTTTTATAAGATACGTGCTGTATAGTAAAGGTTATATTATATCCATAATCATATATTAATGTATTAATTCCTAGTGTCAACATCGCTAACTGTCGGCAAATAGCAATAGTGGTATATCATGCATTGTATGTGGGTACCTAGTTAGAAATTCAATTTCGAGATAGTTTGTTCTCAGTGAACGCATGTTCATATCATATTGATACTCGGATGGAGAAAATACGTCCCAGAGGCTGCAGACAGCAGATAAATTACGTGTGGAACGTTGCCTCTCTCTTATTTTATACTTATTGAGCCACCATTTTATCTCCTCATAAAACGCAATAATGCAGGACGCTTTTAAAATTATATGCAGCGCCCGAAGTGAGGTTTTATCGCGAAATTCTACCGCAGAATAAGTAAAACTTTCACGATGCTTTGTTTGGATACTATGTATACTGAAAAGTTACGTTTTTACCTAATAAAATGCTTAGTGTGCAAAATGTATGCCAAATTACGGGGATTTGGATTACTGGCATTTATCAAATATAAGGCGTTAGTGAAGGATTGTTTTTGTGAAATTCTTAATTAAGTCCACACAAACAAATAAGAATATTGATTGTGTACCTACATAGCAGGTAATTTTGGAAATCATCATACAAAAAATATTTACTGTTTTAAAAATTTTGTATTCATCTTTAGTTTATTCTCGTGGTAACAGAGGGGCAAAGTCGCGCAAGCTCTGATCGAATTTTCATGTGGTACAGTGGAAGTTGACTGGAGGGATTTACATAAAATTTCACCAAGAATGTTAAGTGTATGAAGTATACCGTAAATTCGACAATACGGCGGCAGTTTTGCCCCATTTTGTTGGAAAAGTTCCTCCAGCCCATCGTTCGTCGGGCGCGAGTTGCGTCCGAGCCCAATCGATCGCACCAGTCCATCGGAGCATAAGGCGCAGTCGGATCAACAATCAACGTTCGCACAAACACAACACGAATATACGTCTGTTTGTGGTTCCGTTTTATTGTGGGTAAAAAATTACGTTTCAATCTGAGGCGCTGGCGCGTCGCCGCTCCCCGTGCGCCGCCGTGTGCCGCGGCGCGTTTTAAGCGTTTTTATTCGGTGCGCTAATGGCCGCCGACTTTACTTACCGCCGCCGCTTCGTTGTTCGCTTATTTTGGTATTAATTGCGCCTTTTGTCGCTCGCAGCCGCTGCGGCGGCGACGGTTCGGATGCTTGCGGTCGCGGTGGCTGTGTTGCCACTTTTATTACTTTTTTCGAAGGACGTACCGAATTTAATCGGCGTTATGCTTTTCTAATTTATTGCACAGAACAAAACCGGACCTGCGTAAATACGACTCGCCATTCAAGGAATTCAGCGTTGTGTAAAAAGTGCCCTAGCTCATGTTTCTACTTAAATATTAACCTTCATTTTATATTCTATCGGCTCAACTTAGCGTAAATACCCGTCAGGGTTTACTTCGCTCTGACCTTCTATTCTGCGTATTTTTATGGCGCTCGAATATTCACGACGTTTCGATGACGTACTAACCCATTCAAACTTACTTTCTTTAAAGACTTTTGTTGCTTTTCTTCAGCTACTTTAATGTCCGTTATAAATTAAGTTACGTTCATGTGATTAACTACGGATAGCCTTGTCATGGGGTAAGTGCTCACTTGATATGTCATGTTGGGCTTCGGTCCACTCGGGGTTCGCCATTCAGCGACGACGGCCGGACCGCGTCCGGTGCGCCTTAAAATGTCGTGCTCTAAATTAATTCCCTTTCTGTAGTACATATATCCTTTGTCTTGGATACTGCATATGTTAATCATTGATCTTGGTATTAGCAATTGAGTAATTTAATTGGACCTATAAATTTAAACTTTTTGTGCTAATTTCGTGCAAATTCTATGTTATAAAATTTGTTTCTAACGGTATGTTTTATAAAATTGTTCATCCATTTCTTCTTAACTTTTAAGTACAAAAAATTCATCTTAGTTAATTTTATGATCAAAACAATTTTATTTTTATTTTTAGTTTTAACGTTCATTCACAGATATTTGTATTCCGTGTGAATGAAAGTTATTATCTCGCTAACGGCGCTCTGTAGCCGCGGTACAAAAGTTTCGTTGAAATTTTCGACGTCGCGTCGGCCTCTAGATCCACACGCGACTGACCGGCGGCCGTCGTTGTCGTTTTTCCGTACGGCGAAATCGTTTTATTTATCGCCGTCGCGGCTCTCGCGGCGCGGCGGGTGCGGTGATACAAAGTTTTTAATTAAATTATTCACTCGACGATTGTTCGGTGCGCGGTCGCTGGTGTCGCCGTCAACGGACAAATGTCTGCGCTCGGGTGCATTCTGTTTGTAACCTTTTTTTATAAATAGTGACCTTCTCTATGGATTTACATTGGTCATTTATGCTTTGAGTGGTTTTGATTAAAAATCATTCTCCGTGATATCTCTTTGTGTAAAAGAAATCGTTTTTTTTTCCATTTGACCTCAAGTATTGCCTACGTAATGAAGTCAATAAATCTTTATGAACCTAATAGACTTTGGTTCATGGAGATTCAGTGTGAGTGACATATTTTTTGACACTTAATAAGAGACAATTTTTGACAATTAATAAGAGACCTAATTATGATTCAAGAGTCCGTCCTCTGTATTACAAGTTTATTTATTAAGTAGGGAGAGGAATGTATTGAGTACACTTCCACGTTTCTATAACTATGGAACTTGGGGAAAGCTTGTTGCCCTACTTAGGTCACAAATCCGGACTTTCGGTCGCTATTGGTCATTGTAACTAGAAGTTGACAGCAGTCGCGCTTGCATCTACTGAATTAACGAGGTTGCCGTAAAAACTTAACATCAAATACCTACGTAGAATAAGTAGTTTACTATACTACATGTGTATTGTAATGTAATAAACTTTCAGTGTTTTGGTTGCCACCGCGGCCGTCCCTTTGTGATATCATGCCGTGCCACGATATCCGCTGTTCATGCAACGCATAAAGGCAAAATATGTGCGTTGCTTTTTGCGTAAAAGCCTTTCAACTTTGCATTGTTTGGTGTCGTAAGTGTCACGTCGAGTTATGATCTATATATTTCAAAATTTTTCCAACACTTTATTTATTTACTTTGTTTTAACGATTTCGCTTAAATACGACTTAATTAAGAGTAGTATCAAAATGTTATTTGATTTAATTGATATGTAAACGGAGTTGGTAAGAAAAATAAAAGCACAACATGCGTCATCTAAATTGACTCGAAATTTACGATTGGCTTGTAACATAAGGTAGGCTCTTATATTATCTGTACAGTTCGTTTACAGTGGAAAAGTTCAGAGTACGGAAAATCCACACAGAAACGTTATTTATTACAGCGTAACGTACCGACGATACATTAGGTATATGCGTCTTTGTTTTATACGAAAGTTGTCCGAGCTCGCTTCAAATAAAGATTAATGAGTGCTTCGAAGGCCCTGGCAAACATCGTACCTTTGGGCGCGCCAAAGAAACTTGTTGAATCGTATAGGAGGAATGTCGGCGAATGTGAGGACATATAAATTGCTTACCTTTCCACTCGTGGCGTTTCGTGCGAATGTTATTTTGATCCGTTTATGTTCTGATTATATGGGTTGTTGGCATCTAATGAAAGTCAAAGTGTACTGCAAATAAAGAAAAATGTATGTCTGAAAACGATAGATATCTGAGTTATTTTGACGTTCTGTGCTCTGGTACTTTTAGAGGGAGACAAATGAAATTTTAAATATAATTTTATATCATGGGAATAACATTTGGCCTTACTGTAGATTCATTATAAAAAAGGTAAATTTTAACATTTTTCTGAATGCTTAATATAAGTTCAAAATTGTTTACATTTCTGATTTTGATGTTCATTATTGATCTGAATATGAATCGTTCAGGCGATTGATCGATTAGGCAGGATCTTAAACGTGAAACGATAATAATAGTACCTTTACCTCTGAAACAAGGAAGTGCGTATTTTTAGTCCACCCACTGGTTCCTTTTACACGTATGAATATAGACATGTTATTTGACACAACCATTATAATGACGAAGGCTGGCGTAGGCGGCTCTACATTTGTAACTCAAGTAGCAATTCACAGTTGAGCAACAATAGTTCTTACTGTAATAATATTAGCTTAACATTATACCGTTATTATAGTTCAATATAACTTTAAATTCATCAAGGGAATAATATTGAAATTGTCAAGGTTTTGTTGAAGGCTTTGTTTGACTCTGTCCAATCTGCTACAGCTTTTACAATACCATATTCGGTATAGATATGGTCCCATAGAATTTTGTATGATTGATTCTTGCTACACTTATGCTAAAACGTATATGTAATATGTAGCTACATATAACATAACGCATGTATTTCCCTAAAATGGTAGGAAGAGTAGTTTACCAGTTGTAAGTAGAACCGTCACGTAATAGGTGATGGAGGCTATTGCCAACTTCCGAGCCACCACTGGGAATTGTCTAGTTATGTACACATATTACATGTATGTATTTGTGTGTACTTAGATATTTGTCAAAACATCAAGTTGTACGACACACACGAAAGTGGCCCGCTAATGCAGATCGACTCCCCCAAGATTTGCGCGTCATGTCACGCGATCGCGCCGCCGCCGCGAGCCCGTCGACGTGTCGGCGCCGCGCGACGCACCGCCCGACAATTGATGGAGCGAGCGACACGTGCGCGAGTGCGCTCCGCCCGATGTACTCGATGTACATACATGTTGCTCTTATCGGTGTCTCGGCGCCCCGACGGTATGCTAGTCGTGTAGGTAGGTAGGTACATGTAATAGACAGTTTGGTGCAACTGAGTCGTGCAATAAATTACGTTAACTGGTGTTGATTATGGACAGTATTATTAATTGATTTAAAGTGATTGGTTTAAATGATTATAATGATGTTGCTTTTGTAATTTTAATATTATCTTCAGTACCTATTTCCTAATAGGGTTAGATGTTTTGGGACTGTAGTACCCCCGGTACTACAGTCCCAAAACATTTTTTCAGTCGTGCTGTCGTCATGAATGAATCGTTATTTAAAAAAAAACTGTGCACTAAGTAGATGTAGGTATGTATTGTGAGCTCTATTGTTTCCATAATATTATAGTATTTCAGAGCATTTCCATTAGAATTAATAATGACGTGGTAATGCGTCACAATTTTTTCTGTTCATCGCCGCGCCGACGCAGTTTACGGTTTATGATGTTTTCAGGCCCGTTATTCTTTCATTAATTTCCTACGGCAAAAATTTGCCTAAGCAATTATGGTATTAATGATGAGAAATAATAATGAAATTTATAGTATTATTACGGCTTTCCACGTATAGAAAATAATGTTAAAGATATATAAAGTATTTTAGGCATAGGCATAAGATTTTTTTATTTATTGTTTGTTAATATACAACATATTGTACTATTAGGGTAACATTGATTCTATTGAAAGTCGCTTTAGGGAAGATTTTTTCTAAAGTTGAAAAAAACCTAAAAATTCGAGACTAAAAATTTGTGTTAAGATGTATCTTAAAGTATCAGAAAAGTTTGAAATTAGAAAATAAGTTACCTATATAAAACCTAATTTTTCCTTTTATCATGATAAAGTCCTTAGAGCAGATCTAAGAATATTTACTGTTTACCTATAATGAAAGCCTTTTATCATTGGGGAGGCGTGACGAGCGGGATGGAGCATTAATGGATGAGCAAACGACTCGAAGTAGACTATTATGATTGTCCTATAACAATTTGCATGAAAAACACAATGTAATTAAAAATCTATGACTGTAAACGAGTGATAATCAGAGGCGTGATGATACAAAATTAAAAACATAAAATACATCTTGTGACGCGATCATTAATAAAACACTTATGATAACAACCAATTATAACGAGAGTAAGAAATATGATTTGTTAGTTAGGATCAGTGTCGTGAACTATGAATAACTGTGGCGATTTGGCTCTGAAGACCACTTGAAGGTAAACAGAAAATGTCGTATGGACGCGCGAGTGGTGGGAGGAGGGGGGGGGGAGAAAGGGGGGGGGGACGGACATGCGCTTATTCCGAAACCTTACTTCAAGTCTTGAAGTACTTTCCGGTCAGTAGTTCACATACTACTATAGATAGATGTACAATTCTCTAACGTCTTAATACAATTTGCATTCTACTGACAATTTATTCCGATGCATGAACCGTCAAGTAGTAAAAATTTTCATCTTATCCATTTTAACATTGGACGTGCATACGGCAAATCTATAGTTCTTGTCGTTTTTCTTTGTATTTTTGTTTTCAAGTATGCTCACTGTTTCCGCAAAGTTTTCTGCAGCGAGATCTTGATTATTAAAGACCGTGTAATTTTAGTTCTGTATTTTTGGTCAACGAAATGGATTTGGTATTTTTCTGAAAGTATTTTTATTAACCATTATAGCTTCCTGCAAGTAACTATTATTGCTTCCTGCAAGTAAAATATTACATACAATTAGTCCCATAAGCTTATGTGTGTTCGCCTAAGTTTGATGGATATGTACATACATTTCGATTGTAGTAGATTTGATAAACAAAGAGCCGGTGCGTCATCACCGTGTGGCAATTGGAATGAGTGCCTACACTTTTACAACGGTGATAAAAGATACGATTGCTCGTGTGTCGTTCGAAGATGCTTTTGTCAGATAATGAGAGTGGCTTGACAGCCGAAAGGGCGGTGTGCCACTTTTGATATACATATGTAGGTACACCTACCTAACACAAAACGTTAAGTTCCTTTTATAGAACCTTTTATTGTATACCAAGCAAATTTACGTTGTTCGATTTCTTAACGTAGCATTTGAAAGAATCATTGCTGTATTAAGAGCAGAAATATGCCCAAGTTGTACGGACTAGTTCTATTTATTTATAGGTTTTGACAATTGTTGACTTTTTTACGGATATTTGAACAAATTTTTTAAATGCAACTGGTGGAACGTAAGAGTGTACTAAACTCCTCTGCCTACCCACAGATCGCGTCGCTATCTCGACGTGCTAGTGTGCTCTGTCCATTATCGTGATTATGTGCAGAGTTACTTTATCTCATAAATTATGTATCGGCTTATATAGCGACACGACGGCGACGTAAGACATAGCGATCATCAATCTTGATCATTATCATCACCATGAATATTCTAACGTTCTACGGTTAACTCATTTATTATATGAACCTTATGATGACAGAAGAGTTTTACATTTGAAGTGACCTAGAGGGATCCTTCACCAGAAACTCGTCTGAAACGTGTCCAATCCCTTTACAAGTTTTATATGTTAGGATATGTTATTTTGTGATACAAAAACTGTTTTTTCAACATTGTGTGACTCTGTACTGTAGTAGATTTTTTTCACCAATTCCACCGTACCTTTTCATGCTGTAAAATTAAAACATGAAAACCAACACTTCTATATGCTTTATCTCAGGCTCCATGGATGTATGTCAACCGTCCTGAAAAGCGGTCAAGTAGTTTCTAAAATTATACATTACAAACAAACATACATAGTGTCATTCACAAACAAAATTGCAGTGTGTCATTAAGTTATGCAACAACAATTTTATGAGGTATTTTCTAAATAACTTGGAGATAAACGACGTTTCTCAGAATAACATTTTTTAAGAGAAATGGTGTAGTGCTTTTATTACATTTTTGAGAGTTTTTGTATTATTGTGACAGTTGCAACGTTGGTATTTACCATTATACAAAATGTATACTTATTCAAATGTTCCTTATTTTATAACAATAAATTCGATGCAATCTCGACGACATGGGTACCACGGATACGCCGTCCTGGTGTGGGTGTGTGTGTGTATGTGTGTGTTGACATCCAGAACAGTAACTTATATCGTTCATCCGCGTGTTGGTATGGCTATAATAGAACCTGGGACTCTGCGACACACGACACACGTTCATGGTAAAATATTGAGACATATCGTTTGTCTCGACCGTGATTTCAACACGAAATTGCGAGTTCATGAAAGTGCGAGCACTGTTAGGTGTTTCTAATGCGACCAGTACCGCTTTAATCGCTATACTGATCATTTACTTGCCCACTCAGTGTTTGGTACTAAGCGAGCTTTGGTTTTTGTTCTGCCGTCGGTCGACCGGAGCGCAGCAGGTTGTTAGCGCATGTTTGTCGAACGAGGAGCACGAGGTGGCCTCTTTTTGTTTGGAACGCCTGGCGCCGCGCTAATTAAATGAATTGCACTGTTTTTTTGTGTTTTTGCTTCGTAAACACTGGTTTCTACTGTTGGCTGAAGGGACAGATGCCTTTTTTTTATTCCTTTTGCAGAAATATCTGTGCCCCTTTCTCTATATTATTTGCGTGTTTTTGAAATTTTTGCAATCGTTGATAACTTTTTCATTTGAAAATTGCGGATTTCATAAAAATTTGAAGATTTTATTGATATAAATAAATAACACTTAGCTATGTACAGATACAATAATGAATAATTAACATTTTTTCGTTAATTCGTTCCAATAGTGTAATCTAATTCTATCTCGTGTTTTGCCGCTTCGACGCAGATTGATGGGGGATGTTGAGTGTCGGATGATCCAATCCAATCCAACCAGTAGATTTTCAAATTGCCCCACGGCCATTCAAAATTTAACGATCCAATTTTATAACCGCCGGAATCGAGTCTATCCTGTGACTCATGGGCCGTGGAAACACTAATTCTATATTGTTACTACGCAGAGGCGCTGTTAATTAGATACAAAGTGTAGTATACTGTCCCAAGCGGCTTGACCGCGTGATTACCACGTTCGCCGTAATTATATTACGGCCAGTTACTGTGTTTGCTTCGGGTCGACTCGTCTGCCCTTTGACTGTAGGTGTCTCTAACGTTTCAGAAGTTCATGCTCATGAATCAGAAACTGGCGATAGACGGACATTAAACAGTAAAAATAGAGTACTTGCTACGTGTTTAGGTTATTTAAAGATTTGGATTTTTGTTAGCGTTTTTTACCGTTGCCTGCCTCGACTGCCTCGTTGGTCGTGTTGGTTGCAGGTGCGACTGGCGATCGGGAGGTCCCGGGTTCGATTCCCGGGTCGAACGCTACAAAATTTTCTAATTTAGATTTTCTAGTAGTTGTTCGGAGTCTGGATATGTGCCCGATGCATGGCAATAGGATCACCACCTATTATATAGCGGGACGTAAACGTAACCGGTGAATCGTGGGAATGTTCTGCAT
>DWEI01000644.1:0-20435 GCA_018245875.1 Mysoria ambigua
TCTCCGCTATAATTAATGGTAGGGTTTTGAAAAATAATAGTAGTCATTAAGCAGTGCTTAAAAGACGCTGTAGGTACGTCTAATTGGCTGACTCCACTCGATGCAATGGCCTGGACGAAGTTTTTTAAAATCATTGTACATTTCTTGTCCATTGTTATTTGTTAACTGTAATAAGAAATTGTAATGATTATTTTTACTATATTTAATAATAATTAGTCTTGTTGGTCGTGTTGGTTGCAAGGGAGACTGCCGATCGGGAAGTCCAGGGTTCGAATCCCGGATCGAACACTACATAATTTTCTAATTTAGATTTTCTAGTAGTGATTCGGAGTCTGAATATGTGCCGATGTATAGGAATGGGCTCACCACCTATTCCATAGCGAGACGTAAATGTAACCGGTGAAACGTGGGAGTGCTCTGCATTCCTCTGCCTATCTCTTCGGAGATTACAGACGTGAAGTTACGTTAGATCTTAAAGTAAAGACAAGTCAAGACTATTAAGAGAGGATGATGGATTGAATTGAATAGACGTTAGCTAATAATGTAATGTGAGCAACTTTTCTTTTAGCATGTTTGTCTTCGCTTCAGTTGTGGTCGATAACTTTCATACGATTTAAATCACTCTACAGAAAAGTTAGCTCCAACTTGCGTGTCAACTAATTTGCATCAATTCTTCCAAACCGCGGGAAAAAATATTTACTGTGGCAACACAGTGCGGCAATATATTGTTCATTTACACGGAATCGTACATAGTTGTTATAACCAGAAAAATATACTAGAATAATCTTACACTGTTTATATTTTAAACATTTTGAATGTTATAAAAATAAACGCCTAAAGTACGCTACACATTGTACCTTTAGGTTCGTATATTTGGTAATACATTTTTCCTCGCTCTGTAAAGGCGAGCGCACATGCCCGAGCAGTGGGTAATTGTCATTGAATGTCGTCTAGACGGACTAATGTGTGCGCGCTGCCGTAATTATGATTATTATTGTGTTGTAATATAAATATTTTTATGTACAAGGAGTATGTAGAGTTTGAAGAATTTTTAATATGCTTGCTATTCGCAAACATGAAAGCAAATAATGTCTTTTGTGGTCAATTTCTAGAGTACAGTATGAGAAAAAATATTTCTTTTCGTTGACTAAAACATAAGTATTTTAAGATTTCCATATGTACCTCTGTATGTATCAAATGTATAGATACGTTAATCTGGTTACGTCATGCATTTTTTTATTTTCTAAATAAAAATATTTTTATTAAATTTCGAATTTTGTACATATTTACGAAGAATCTAGACTAGATTCTAGATCTAGTTGACATCGTAACGGTAAGGTTTTCAATACATATTTGTAAAGTATAAAGAAGTATATCATATAGCATATATGTAAATTTAATATTTATATACTTAGTTTGGAAGTGTACTAACTACACTTCTTTTATATTGAGTTCACAAGATTGCGTACGTGTCCAGTTAAAGGACTAGTACTTACTATTATTTCTAAATTTGTCAGAACAGTTGCAAGCGAAAAGTTTTCGAAAATGTCAGCGGCCCACGTCTAGACGCACTAATGTGAGCAAGGGTTGACCACGCTCATTTGTATGGACGAGGGATGCGTAATGAGAATTAGATTTGACCAAATTTATGTCTGATTAGATGAACGTTATTCATCGTTTTAAAATGAATACAACATTCGTTATATTCTATGTATAAAAGTCACAAGCATATTATGACATCCAACATATATATGTTCTGGTACGTACATATGTATTTAAGTTATATACATGTACTTATAACAGTAACAGTGTATAAGATGAAATTCCAAAAAACCTTTTTGATTTTTACAAAATTATGTGTCAAATATTTGACATTTATAAGGGTGGAATATACAAGAAGCACGTCAGATTAGTGTTTATATACATAACTATTGGTCCCTCGGATTTGTCTGTCTGCCCCGTAAAGAACCCGAAATAATATTTTACATTATATTTTATTGCATCAATTTTCTATACACAACTTTACCATCCTACAGTTAATATATAGGGATAACAGCGACGTAAGCTAGCAACATCGTGACACATCAAACAGACATCTGTGGCTCTACAGAATGCCTTTTCAACAAACACAAAACATGCACGGCGACAGCGAGCGATGCGTCCAGAGCGCAGGAGTCGTTCGAACTGTCCGTATTAATACAGTCACGCGATCGCCGGGGGGTCATAGCGGATGAAGATTAAGAATAATGTCGGCATCGGCGTGTCTTGTCCGTGTGGCTGATCGGTCGGCGGATAGCTGGCGACACATGTTCCGTTAACACGCCACCGCTATGAGTTATAATGAAGAAATTTTAAATGTGATTGTCTATATTAATTGCAATTGCTCTCTATCCAACCTGTAAGGGACCCCGCGTGATGATACAGTACGTAATGATAAATGATAGTAAGAAATTCTTTGGACGTCTCTACATACGGCCATCTGATCTCAAAGTGACCATCAAAAGGGTAAAAATAAGTTGTATTTTTTTTCTAATTTGAATAAACACAGATCATTCTTTTGAGTGTACAGACATCTGCGTCTAAACATACAGGTATCAATGTTAGATGTTATAGTAATTTCACCAAATCTGTAAGCAAATATGCTAATATATACACTATGTTGCTTCAAGTGTCACATTCACAAAACACGATAGCCGTTATATTTTTTATCTAAACAAAAACAATGTCTATTGGAATGCCAAGTAACAAATAAAACCAAACAGATAAGTTGAATCATGCCCATAATTACGTTGGAGACTTTCAGTATCGTGAACTTTTCCATCAGAAATATCGGAGAGATCTTAATTGGGTGCGTGCAGTAATTACGGCAGAGGCCGCATGAGGATCCTCAAAATTACTTGTACTCAGTGTGCGGACACCCTTATTATATTTTAACTTCGGTAACACGCTACATATTTGTTTCACCATTCTCCATTGGTAACCTCAAGATTGTTTATTCATCAAATAATTATTGCCTCATTACATTCTCTGCCAGTGTTCACAGTTCTTTATATTTTATTTACCTGAATAATTAACGTTTTTTTTACTTAATTACGAACAAACGGGTAAACGAATATAAATATTGCCTTTGTTACATGTTCATTTACAGCTTTCAACACGTATTGTAAAAAAAAGTAATGAAATCACGCCTGTATTTCCCCGTAGAGGTAAGCAGAGCAGTGTAGGACTCCCACTCTTCATGAATTACGTTACGTCCCATGTATTACGGGACGAACCTACTGACATTACTGGACACAAATTGGAGTCCGTGGTAATACCAGGACTCTCAAGTTAGACAATTCCAAGACCACTGCCAGATAAACCAGACAAACAAACAAAACTCAGTTGATTGTGACAAACGTAGTAAAAATAGATTCTCTGTCATACTCGACCTATCCTAGTCCACAGCTGGACATAGACCTAAAGAGCGTCACCCTGCGTTGTCCTTAGTTTGCCGTATCCTGCTTCTGACTTCACCCTATCTTAAATCGTCATCCTGCCGGCTATAGAATATCTTAGAATCATCGACATAGCTGAAAGGATAACCTAAAGTTAACCTAAGGATAACCGCTAAAGTTGCCGTGGGCTGGGTATGTTTGCCGTAGAATTGATAAAATTAATTTCCGTACAGACATCAAACTTACGATATAGCGTTTCAACGCGAAACGAAGTGACATTCTTCGCACGTTCCTATTTCAACTTCTATCCAAGCGAAGTTGGAACAGTGATTGTTAAACACAGCCAACTCTCAACCGCCCACATAGCCAAAGGCACGCGGCTTCGACATGTAACAAATTAAAATGGCGGCCGATCGTGCGTACTCCACATCGCGCGTCATCTCTCAAGAGGACGTGACTCGATTGTAATGAATCTTCGCACTCGTATTCATAAACGATTAAATGTGCCGTTTAAGTTACTACATGTGATGTTTCTTTTGGTCTGAGAGGATGTGAAATATATTAAAAAGAAATAAAAAAATCCAGTAGTTTTCTTCTTGAAACGTCTTCCAAAAAGCTGGCTGATTATTGAGATAAATAAGTTTTATGAATCATTTACAAATTATTGCACATTATATTTTGGCTTTTATTATCTTCAAGGCTGTCTTTATCAATCCCAGCATTAAAAAACACTTTTTTGGGTACACATCATGGCTTTTAATGCTTAACCTGCACTGATTTCTCTTTATCACTTCTTATCATTACCACATCCTTAACTATGTCATTAACGATGATAGCTTTTCGATTTTTACAACGATGAATTACGTCAATATCACTGTACAATCTTAGAAGGAGCCGAAACAGTTTTGACACTTGGGTCGGTGTGTTCGCGCGGAACGGCAAACTAACCCAATTACAGTTGAAGCGAGCCGGCATTTGTCTGTCTATCCAGGGCATATTCTAGCCCCAGGAGGAAATGCTGAGTGCATTACAATACTTTGTAGTTTGCAAGCTGCGACGTGCGGCTTGCGGCTTGCGGCTGCGGTTGTGTCTTAGGGCTTGCAAGTATACGAATGTATAAGTACTTCGACTCTAAACCTCCAAATGTTGTTTTACTGTTCTACAAATACCGCTGTATTTTGATATAATAACATGTTACTCTTAATATTGTATATTTGAGTAATAGTAAATGTCTGCCTCGTTGGTCGTGATAGTTCCTGGATTCAAATCTCGGGAACGGGCACTATTACACTTTTTTAACTCAGAATTTCTAGTAATGGCTCGGTACCTGGACCGGTATGTGACCAGTAAATGACAATAGGCGTAATTAGGCATGGGAAGCAAATGTTACTGACGAAACGTCAGTGTGTACTAAACTCCTTTGTATACTCCTGAGGTAGTAATAAATCGCCAAATCATTTGCCAGTTACGAGTTAGGAAAATCTGAAGGATTTGTACTTTTCGCATTACAACTTTTGATGAAGCACGTGCTTTATTTTATATTGTCCGATTTGAAAACGAATTCAAATATATAATGGTAACCGCTAACAACAGCACAGGAGTGCATCAAAGTAGCCAGCTAAATAACGAAATATGAACACGCCGAGAAAACAAATGCTAATACGTCCAATGTTAAACACCAACGGTTTGTTTAGTGATATTTGGAAAAGCTCCGTCTTTGTGTACTTCAAATGTTCGTAATCGATCTCCGGATATCTTAATTGGTTGGCTCTGCGTTACATAATCTACGGAGCTTCGGATTATGTGCAGGGTAACGACCCATTAATCGCCAATTAGGGTCACTACGCACTACACTTTGTCACGTCTGCAACTGTACATTCATAATTGTACTGTTTAAAATTGCAAACAAAAAAAATCAACATGCCTCGAACGCATAACCCTCAGGTCGTGTGGCCAGTGGAGACCATTAGGTCCTATTGTAGGGAGCGGATGTAATTCTATATCGTTAAGCCCTGAATGAGGAGCGTTAACGAAAGATTACACGTTGCCATGGCTGTCGGCGTTTTGAATAAGCCCCCCCCCCCGTCCTTCCCCTCTACCACACCGCCTCACCTTTGATGATACGCTCGCGTAAATAAGCGGGACGTTTCAAGTACTGGTACCGTTATAGTGGATGCCATAGATTGTATCCCAGATCGCTCCATTGATATTTCTCGATATTTAACTGACTCTCAAGCAAAATTTACTATAGATAAAGGAAAGATAATTAACAGATATTTAATGAATCTACCGATCAGTTCCTTAGCAGATATCCCTCTAAGGAACTTTTTTAATTGACATCTATTGGATTGATTTAATTCCTTTCAGGTAACGGATCCAGGAATTTTCTACTGCGTTATTTAGTTTGCTGTACCGATATTAATTGTTTGTTAATTAATGACACAAGATACATATAACGTCAATGTGAGTTTCATGTTTGTTTGTTTTACAAGTGTGTATTGTACAAATTGTAGGGCTATAAACATATTAAAATGTTTATAGCCCTACAATTTAAACTTAAATGACCGTTGTTCTATAAAAAATAGACTAGAAACAAACTAATTGTTCTATGTACAGTAGTCTACATTTACAGGCCGCAATTGAGCCGTACCCAGTGAGCATAGATAGGAACGACGCGTGCTGGGGATTTAAGAAGATTTTGGAGCGAGAAGAATTGTTCACTCGTAAAGATTATTGTATACAGAAAGATGTAACAGTTTTAGATACATTCTTATACATTAATATTCTGCGTTTTATCAAAACTTTATTTATATCTTTGTTATGTAACTAACAACGGTCCAAATGATTTGAACCAAAAATATAAATTCATACCGAAATTCGATTTATAATAACATTTCATCGCGAAGCTAGGCTTTTTGACTGCAAAGCAGTTTAATGTGGAATGAGAAGTATTCTGCGTCTTCTCTTTATAAAGCAATAGTTTAACTGTTTCGGGCAATTAGCTCCCCAAAATAAAAGTCTGGACTCTTGAACAGGGGCACTGTCTCAAGTATTTTCTTGAGACTTTCGGCTTTGAGCTAATCAAAAAAATTTTAAATATTAATCAGCGACAAAAAGCCAGTGAGCGAATCCTGACACGATAATCGGCCGAGAACAGTCAATCATAATCTCCTGGCTGACCGTGCGTAGCTCAACAAAGACATCCAACCCACACAGGTAAAACTGTTTACAAATAATCAGCTGGCAAACTCAATGAGCTAGTATAGACACAATGAACTACTGATGATGCTTATTTATTTAGTGATGAACAGTTTTTGCTAAGAAATAACCCAACTACGGCAAGAAGATATGTATATCAGTTGACGTAATATAATTAACAAATATACCGTCTCCGGGGACCTCAAATATACCTACCTGTTATCACAATTAAAAATGTACGCTTATTAACATCCCCCGAGCCAATCATCCCGCGGATCGGAAGGGTTGCCGTAATGAGGTGGCGTTCACGGCCTGATACAATACGCAAATGTTTGCGCGGCGCACGAGCTCCGGGCGCCGTTACAACTGTTTAACCGTGATTTGGGAAAATTAATATTTACTCAAGTCGCGGCGTACCTGACGAGGTGTCTGGCTTTGCCGCGTGTGAGATGTGTTAACAAGTTTTGTCATTTTTTCGTTATATGGCAGGTTATATTTTGGCTCGGCCCGTGTTTAAAGGAACGCTCGTATTCGTCCTAAGATGGTCATGCTTAGGGAAAGAATAATAAATATTACAGAATAATCCTTGACCGTATCCTTAAAGCTTACACTTATAGAACTTAAAGCAGTACAATATTACACCACACCATATTGGGTATATCCCTTATGGTAAGCGCGTCCCAGTGTCACCCCAGTGTCAAAGATTCTCTTTTTAAAAGCGTCTCTTTTTTAAGATCTCTTTTTAAAAGCATAGTACCTATGAGACTATACAAGCATATAGCAGTTGAGTGACACAGGCTGATATTGATAGATATAAGGTCATTAATAAATAATTATACCTACCTCGTGCCATCAGTGGCATCATAAATATAGATACGGTCCGTAATGACTCCGAAACATAAAGATTATAATAATTTATAATAATTTATAATAAGTTATAATAAGTTATTATTGTAATTTATTCTCACAAACCTTTAAAGTCATTGTTCTAACTGTTCCCTTATCAGGGTGATAGTTGCCTGAGCCAACACCAGCGGATTATAAACGATTCCGTCCTTCGAACCAGCGGACAAATATTGTCTCAGGCTACGCAGCTTCGCCTGTCACTAGGATACTGAATTTACAACTGTTTGACTGTGATCTGGATGGACTAATATTTACATGTTAAATATTACGGCCTACTGCAGGCTAACCCTTCTCACAGTAACAGGAGACCGGCGCCCGACCGTGGAACAATGGACCGGTCGATGTCAAAACATTTCTTATAAGAAACGGTCGTCTTTGGTGTTCATATTTGACCTATATGATCACACGTCAAGGAACCCCGCATTGTTTAACACTTAGAACATGCGACCACCGACGGGTCTACATACCTACTAAATAATGATACCTCAATAAGGCACTACATTTAATGTTGAGATTTGAAATACATATAACACTATTCACATATCAAAAAAATCGATAAGAGCCTGATATGAGACAAAAAAAAAACATTACTATTACCTCAAGCCCGTATGGGGTAGGCAGTGAACATCGAGTGTCAAATTTAATATTTCTACCTTTGCCGACTTGCCATGATTTCTTTACATTACAATCATTTATATTACCTATATATATACATATACATATATGATGAGTCGATCTCTAGGGCACGTGAGCGTCCAGGCGGCAAAGCCCTCCCTAATGAAACCGTATATCTTTCCGTGTGTAATTCAATTATACGCGGCAATCACATCGCCAGTATAACAGGTGCATTTTATACTGCCACAGAAGAACCCTAGCAGCAGGGCTTTCGTGCGGTCCAAGTGACGCGCTCGAGCGGAAAATATTGCACAAGCAGTTTGAATAGGAACGATTTTAATATATATGAATTCGGTAATTGTGGATGGGATATAATCAATATAAATGTCTTGTGTCAGCGTAGCAAGGCAGCGTAAGCGGTGTGGGAGGCTGTGCTCTGCGCTCCTCCGGACAGCTCCTCAACCAGCATGACCTGCATGAGGGTTATAGACATACTACTACAATACTTCAACTACTACAATAGGCTGATTATGAATATTTCACATCGCTCAGTAATATTGAGAAACGTCAGAACGATTGAATAAGTTGAATAAGTAAGTCATTCAAAACACGAACGGTATACACTAATTAATACAAACTAACGATGCATTAATATGTGAATCTAAGAACTTATGTTTCTCTTGAAAAAACTGGCATAACGATTAGAAAATAAAGCTCCATGCACACAACGGCGTTGTCGGCGAGCGTCGCTACAGCGCACACGTCGCACCGACGGTCACACGCAGCCATAAATCCCGGAACCCTCCAGACTTCGCCGCGACCATTAACACGGCCCGAGTCGGATTTTATGCCGCCAAGAATAGAGGAAACAAACATGGAATTTGGTAACGCGACAAGGGACCGGCGCGCAGACGATTTCCCTCACGAGCGACGCGCAACATACCGTCCGTACTACTTGGGTGTTATCTGATCACAATACCGTATCCCGAATATATTATCACTATATATGTTTCGATAATCGATATCTATATATTTTTCGATAATGAAATTTTATTTTTCGCAATCAACGTGCAAGTGTTAGAAAAGCATGAACACCGGGCAGGATATGATACAAACCGTCTTTCATAAACAAGGTTATCATATATTCGAAATGTTGACTCCATGAACAATCTTGGCAAAAACTTAATATGATTTGTGGCAACATTCTAATAGCCGCAGTTATTACTATGTATAAAATAAGCAACGGTACGATTATCTTGCAGCAGAACACCGTAATCAGTCTTTATTAGTCCACCGGACAGAGCCCTTTCCATAGGACGTTCTGCAGAGAATCATAGCGCGGAGTACGCAAGTAGTGGACCACAGAACACTACACTGCCTAAGCTGCTAAATGTCAGGCCTAAATCTAAATAACAGGTACAATTCAAATACTCTATAGGATAAGGAATATATTTAGAACTGTTTCGTCAGATATCTGGATAGATTGTCATATATGTGGTTTCGTCAAATATCTTTCAATGTATATTTCGTGTTTGGGCTACTTCTCGGTACAACGTCAGGATGCGGCCGCCCATGGAATCCGTTCAGTCCTCAATTGTGAACACTTTATGAAACTTTTCGATTCGTAAGTTTATTGTAAATCTATGTATATTTAGTGTTTAAGTAATTACAAACGTGAATTATATACACGTTTGGTATATTTCGCTGTTACCTATTTCCAGGAAGGTCCGCTTTTAATATTTCCTTATGGTTCATGGCTCGTAAATTGCTCCTGACATTATTACGCCATTAATAAGTTACTGCTGCAGTTGGACGGTGGGGGAATTTGTTGGTTTTTTAACGGATTTTTAATAAGCTTTGAAACCTTTTAAGCTTTTGCATGCTTTGACGTTACTATGGAAGAAAAACAAGTAATAACTCGGCTCGTAACTTACTTTGCGTGGATCGTGAATGAAATATAACGAGCCTGTCAATGTTAAAAATTGTTCTCATTGTTTTGTTTCATGTATTTTTTGCAAGTTACCGAGTTTAAATTTCATATGAGTACTGCTGCTTTACGACTGTAGAAAATTCCGGTAAAATTTTCACAAAAAGTTGAGCTATTGTGAAAAGTTGTACTCATGAATTCTAAGACTGCCTAAAAATGTAAAGCTAAACAATTTAAGCTAATTTGCATTTAAACATTTTCACGTATATTTTATGCACGATTTCGATAAACATACATCAATGACTAGTTCTATAGCGATGGTTACACAGCAGATAGCACATGTTAGATTTCCAGTACATGCAAGCGGCTAGATGTTAAGCTATCGACCTGGAAACCAACCAATAAATCGTCAGGACAATATACAATGTTCGATATAACATTGAAGCTTTGGTCAAATAAAGGGCGATAATGTTTTACTAGTGGCAAAACTAACATTCTGTCTACCGCCATACAAAGAACTCTACTAAAACTATTAAGATTTATGGATATAATTCTAAATTTAGAATAACTTCTATTTCTTTCAACAACCCGATAATTTTCCAAGTTCATTGTGGGTTATACCATCAGTTGGGTCGAAACTTTTCAATTCGTATATCGCATAGAAAATTTAAAAATATGAAAATGTGTTCGAATGACCGAGGAACGCCGTTTTTAACCAAACTAAAATTTCGACTACTTTTTGTGTTCACCCGAACCAACAGTGGACCGAACGATCTGCAACCAAACTTAAGTTAAGACCGAAACGGGTGGAATCCAAAAAATCCATCTGATACAAATGAAAAATAAACAGAACATCGCAATACACATAAACACTGATTCCCCTCACAACGAATGCATATCACCGTTGTCTCCGAATAGTATTTACTACACAAAAGAGCACATGAACATCCCGAAGCCACCTGATGCGGGATTTATCGCGAGGGGCCCGTGACGGAGCGCTCCGGCGACGCCTGCCGCGGCCACCGTTTTAATTTGCCATAAATACTCGCGACGATCTGTGTTCGCGGGTCTCACCTGTTTCACACGCACAATAGATATGTTAACGTCGTATGAAACTCATGTAAATGAAAAATAGTATAACAACATAAAACCACGCGCGTATTTCCTTTATGCAGTAGGCAGAGAACAATGTCAGGTACACTCAAGCGATTCATCGATAGTTTTCTGCGTTACAACATGGAATGTGGGGTGAGATCATTACCATGCATCAGGCATCAATCTAGAGTTCGTGGTACTACTGAGATTTTGAAGATGGAAAAACCCAAAAACCCCTTGCCTGACGCAAAGCTCAAGCGCTTGCAAACAGTTGATCAACGAGGCAGTCAATTAAGAAGGATATGTTAGATAATATGTTAGAATGTCTACTTCTTTATAAGGCTACATACCAGTTCAAATCGTATGTCGTCCTCATAATTAAATCAACAGATATTAGATACTTTGCAAAAGGAATACATAATTCCAATGCATGCAATTAGACTTACGCGTGTGCAACCGCTACCTGTTTAAACATCTATTTCTGTCAAAAAAAATGTATGTGACATTTAAAACTACTTTAGATTTCGTCAAAAATGTGAATATAAATCAAATCATATGTATCAATAATTTAAATTACGTAACGAAAACTTAATCCTGATTATTAAATTCATAATTGAATTTTAATACTAGATCATTTTAGAAGCTATAACCACAACATAATTACGCTAATATACCAAAAACCAGATTGAATACACAAACGGCGTTGTGTCAATACGTTTATTTATTAGTATTTTAAACCGCAAAACGACTGCTTCTCGCGGTATCAACTTCATTTTCGGTACACAAATAATATTAAAGTCATTCACACAATTACACTATAAAGAAGCTGTCAGACGGCGCGCGGTGCGATATATCAAGCGGCGTACTGCAAAAAGAACAAAAGTTAGACACAACAATGCCCTATAGAAAGTGCCTTAACCGAACCCATCACTAACTTCAATATAGTATTGCTCTATTGTTCTGGCGAGAGTCGAGTCATAAAACGCCACGCTGGCGCGAGACTCGAGTTGACCGCGATATTATATTGATTAATATAAATTTTAATTGGCCGCTCTCTATTTATATTGGAAATAAAATATATTTATACGTTAAGGCAGCCGTGGCAGACTAATACCTTCTTTTCATTACGAGATAACACCCGTGCCGGCGTGCACGTGCAGTAAGAAAAAATGTGTGTTTTGAAATTAAATATTACAATAATTACTTTTACACATTACATTTATTTATTTCTCATTTTATTTTATTCTCTATTTTATTTTATTCATTATTTTCTCTTTATTCTTTATTTTACTGTAAGCATACGATTGAAACCCCCGGTAAAAGTAAGCAATGCGAAAACCCTGGTAAATAATTTTTGAAATATATTCATAAGCTTATACTTATATTGCCTCGGTTGTCACGACGAAAGTATTTTTCGTATAAACACCTCAAACAACGCCATGTAAAAATGTTTCACATTCAAACGCTTTCCGTTTGAAGTGGCACTGTTGACACGGTACGGACTCTACGACGGCCCTCGGGACTGCGGTGAATTGGTCTCGTTTAAAACAAAAGAGGCTTGTCTGCTGTAGTTTTGCTTTTGACCTGTCTCGACCCGAAGAATTAGGAACGGGAGATACAAAGACGGTAAATAGTTTTGGTTCATGGTTTTTAGACCTAGCTAAGAAGGACCCCGGGTTGGAGAGGAACTCATCCGGTTACATATAAAAGACATAGGTGAGCTACCTCACTACATCATTTGATAATTCTCTTATGAAAATGTTTGTTTCAAAGAAAATAAATGAAATAAACGCAGCCGTTTATAAATAAGACTCAACACCAATTCCTGAAAAGGTATCGATGGCACGTGGTTTCAAATTCATGCTTGAGCCACAAACCGATTAAGTTAGGCCTACAAAAGGCGATAACCCTTAAATGCTAATGGGATACTATAGACCCCGCGTGAACAAAGCGCACAATGCCACCGTTCCTCGAGAAAGCTTTACTACTCAAACGCGGACAGAGATTAAGATTGCGTGGTAAGGTGTCGATTTTGCATTCATATAGGGTGCCGACAAAGGCATAAATACAAATATATATACAATGTACAGTCTATGAAATAGTTTTATCACTACAAAAGTAACAAAAATATTTACAGAACAACTATTCCATGATAAACGTGACGTAAGCTTTGTTTAAGTAGATCTACGAATGGAACATTACGATTGAGATAAATCGGATATCAAATAAGAAAATATTTTTTACGCATACGTCTGTTCTTAGTGTTCATAAACAATTAAAGGGATGTGAATAAAATATAGTACTCTTATACAATATTTATTCGCTTAAAATAACAATAAATTAATCTACGTAAATATATAGTTTAATATACGGTTCCATTTATCCGTATTTAAGGGTCACTTTGATCACAACGCGCACTGGAGGGTTTGCGTCTATTTATTTTGGGACTAATATGGCGTTCAGGCATTAGAGGTGTTTGGAGCACGCGAGCCGCCATTGAAATGGAAATTCGGGTTTTGTTCCACTCGACATTTTAATTCGGAAGGTTTTGTGTGTTACCTGAAACGGGTGTGCCTTTGATGTAATGAATGGACGTTCGATGCGAGCGTTACGTGTGCGAGGAGAAATATACTGTGCGGAGGCCGTGCGCTGAATGTGTTAACAGATACGTTGTTCAGGTGTTTTAAATGAAGTGGGAAGGTGAATTTTCAAATTTGGAATTTAACGACAGACAATTCGAAATATGGTTTCATTCAAAGTATGGTCCTAAGTTATTACACATTTCAATACGTAAGCATGAGAAACACACATACCTACATGTGTATATCGTACTTGTTTATATTGTAAATACGAACTTTCCGATTTTATTAAACCTTGTATCAGCTATACAATTGGTCTTTTAAACGCGTTCATTATATTTTAAATAAACACACATCATGTGTATCTATTGAATGCAAACATTTTACATAATTTGCGGGTAGACTCACACATCACGCTACCTGACGTTATAATCGGGGTGTACCAAGAATACTCGCGAGGCGCACGAGCTACATATTATAATACACAACCAATCTATATCCACCTTAGATGAACACGATCGTGTTCGACGGCGTATCATATTTCAAAGTGAATTCGGCAGTTCCAAAAGACCCGCCGCGCCACACCTTCAATATTTGAGTATAAACCCTGCCCAAATAATTATCCAAATTAGGGGAGAGACTTTTACGTATACGTAAATAAATGATGAGTACGCAAACTCGGCTCAGGGGTGGCGGTGAGCCGCATTTTAACATTTTGGTATGTTTGACTTTTTAACTCTATCATCAAGTCCGTAATCACATGCCGTCCTTAGCTCGGTTTTCTGATAATGGAAAATATAACTGATGTGATTATAAGATACGAATCGGCTCTAAAACGTGTATCGTATTTGTATGATTGGATATTGTACCGAGTTTTTATATCGATTGGCTTACGATGGCACTTCATTCGCTTTTCATGGTACTGTCAGTGTATCAAAACGTTTTGATTACTCTTGAGACGAAACGCAAAGGCAATGTAATTAAATTGACTATATTAATAATTATTGCCCGCGGGTTCGATTTTATCAACACAACCAAGTGAGCAATTTGTCCATGTGTGTTTTGTATATATTTATGTATGTTCGTTTATCAGCTGTCTAGTCAGAACAGTGCGGGCTTTGCAGGATCCAGAATTATATATAAAAAAACATATTTTACCGCAAGGTAAATGCATGTCGTATAAATCATATATATGTACATACTTATAATGAATATTAAAATTCATATTCGATACTGTGACAGCGTTTTTCGACAGTTCTCAACATCTAATGTCTTCATAGTTTGTGCATATATATTACAAATATCAATAACGATTTGATAAGTAAAGGTCACAATTTTACAAACAATAATGTTCAATCAAATGAATCCATCTATGCATACAACTCGATACAATATTTAATGTGTGAATACAATGGTTTTAAAATTCATATTTATTTCGCACAAAAAAATGTTGACAACCCTGGCTAAAATATTATCCACTTTCGTGCCTGCAATACTGGTCTTTGGATCAACTACATAAGTACGACAATCGTGTGCTCGGTTGGACACCTCACAACACAGAAGTTGTGTTACGTCCAATATTCATGATCTCGGATACACTTGTTACCTCAGATAAATGTGTACACACGTGTTTGTACTGCTATAAGAAAAATAGAAAGATGGCAAAATTCTTTCATTCGCGACTTGATACGTTGAATTCGAAAACAGCAATCATCTTGGTGGCCACATCTTCCCTTAAAACGATCCTCCAGACGGACTGTCTCTCGGCGTGCTTCGGAAGAGACCTAGGTCCAGATGATATGACGGCGATGATGTTATTCACACAATTGGTAGTACATTTACAACGGAGATATTCAAACTCGGCGTGCGTGTGTGAATGTATGAAGTGAATGTAGATCGATGTTTGGCGCTTGGTGCTCTCTGCCTACTTCGTATAACGACCTGGTGTGACGATATAGTATCGGTACAAATAATACATTTACAACTTCGTGAGTATGTATCCCACTGTTGATCATAACTCTCTCCCCGCAACTGCGAATCAATGTGCTTTGCAATCCGGTACAATTTTTAAGGCGAACAATCTAAGCGTATATTCAATATATTTTAATACGATTATATTTGTATTTTGAACACTACTAATACTTTTAATGCTATTTAATTAATTATATAACTTGCTATTTAATTAATTATATAACTATATTAATTATATAACTATAATAATTATAAAATGCTATTTAATTAATTATAATTATTTAAATAATTATAACTAGTGTTAAACGAGAAATTAATTAATTATTAATATATTATTAATAAACGGTCAATAAGCGATGCTCGCAATAAAAAATATATCACGAACAAATTAATCAGTGATTTTAATAGAATATCACTCATTAATTTACAGGAATGAAGTTGTACCAAAGCCAAAAAGTCTGACAGCCTCGTTGGTCGTGTTAGTTGCAAGTGCGACTGCTGATCGTGAGATCCTGGGTTCCAACCCCGGGTCTAACAGCACTGAATTTTTCTAGCTTATGTTTTCAAGTAACGGCTCGTAGTCTGCATATGTGCCCGATATAATTAACGTAAAATGATGTGTATTCTTCGAAGCGGTAAGCAGAGAAGTGTATTATTTTATTACATAAATTTGTATATCAACTATTTTAAACTTATGAAAACAAATGCCACCTATTAATTCACCAAAATATTGATATTTCACTGTTTTATATCGGTTAGGTTATATTAAAATAAAATAAAAAAAACGTAACTTCACGCCTGTAATCCCCGAAGAGGTAGACAGAGGAATGAAGAACATTCCATTTTATATATTTGGTAAAAATTCGATTAAAATTGAATATGTGGTCGCGCGTGGATCCGTGACGGTTGAATTGAGTTTTCGGTGCAAGCGAGTGAACCTGCTGTAATCTGCATACGGTGATCGGAGGGGAGACGACATCTGCATCAATTTGAGTTTCGCGCAATTTGAGCGTGGACCTTTGAATTTATATTTATCTCGCTTTTTATATACAGGGCGCGTTACAAAAGGTGTTTTGAAAAAGAACACAATAAAATTATTAAAATAAGAATCTTCTAAAATTCTGATATATTTATGTATGATAACAGTACAAATACATTGTATATATGGAAATTTCATGATTTATTTGTAATATTATTATTACCTGAGATTTTTATCGCAGCATATTAATGTTAAGACAAACACCCGCTAATTTTAAAATTAAATAATGAAAGTTACAATATCAATTACGACGTAGTTCCATTCGCGCGACGAACGCAAATATTCCCTTAGGAATTGATTGTTGGAAAAAGCAATGTTTATTTTTCATCCATTGTACCCTTTCTGAAGAGAGTTCATGGAACTAGAACTGGTTACAAATATATGATTGTCACTAACATTTGTAATTGATTTCGAAAAGTATATTTGTACAAAGACTGATAGTGCTTAGCTGTGGTGAGTATGAAATGCTAACATTCAACAGTGGTAGAACTGGCAATTTACTAGTGTAAGATACGCTACCGTACTTTTTTGTAAGCGCTCAAACAGCGCCGATTATGGAGACCGCTGTTATATTGCAGTTTAAGAGAATAAGTCTTCTAAAAGTGGTCTTAGTATTAGAAGTTAAAGCATAATGTATCTGGACTTGATTAATCATTGAAAGTTATTGTCTTTTGTGTGCCTTAATCGTAGTGTAGCAAATATATATACATATTGTGTTATTTTGTTTACTGAATACGTTTGTTTGTTGTTCTTGAGAAAGTATCAAGTAACGGAACGTTAATGGGACTGATGATGATGACGAAACAAACTTAAAAGCAAATCCCCGGCTCATTAGCCGTGCAATACATACATTAACTAAAACATTTTCAAGAAAATTTTCATAGAAAACAATTTTAAAACAATTATAGCATTGCTCTGTCATGATCTAACTCAAATTCCTTTAATTCCATACAAGACCGATTGGTAATCTGTAAAATTTATTTTATGCAAATTTTCAATAATACCATAAATATTTAACTTCGTGAATTTAAAATCAGCCTATACCAAGCGCGTTCCCCTATTATTATGAGTTTTCCCGAATTTTCCCCGCGTTTTCATTAGTAGGGGTGCGTTTTAGTGAGTTATGCAAACAAAGGGAAGGGGTGGGTGTAGTAACAAGCTGCAAGTTGCATTTGCGTCTGTTTTGTATTAAAATTTCGGGTTTATTTAAATATTGTATCCCGATTTAGCAGACCGGAACGTTTACGCTCGCAATGAGATTCCATTTTGAATTGAATGTTGCAACGACGCACGTGTAATTCGATATCGGCCGAAGGCGGTGTGGCTCAGTCCGTTTAGGCCCGGCTGAAGACCCCGGCCGGTGGTAGCCGGCAGTGCGTAGGCGGTGCCTGAAGCTGCGCTCGCTGAATACCCACGCCGTTGGTAGTGGACACTAAACTTACTTAGAACTAACTAGAAACCTGCATAATAATACAACTAATTTATTTTTAAATTCTATCTTAGCGATAATTGAAAAGATTATTATTATTAAGCCACTTAAAAAAGTAACTTTGGTATATTATAGAAATGCATAGGTATTACATTTGTGTTATATTTTTATGTTTAGTGTTAAATTTGTTTCACTCAGTTTTGTTTCAATCATAAATCAAACCGCTTTGTAAGTGTATATATATTTTATGCATTACGTTTTATTTCAAAATAAATAACATTTTATCGTTAAGTCTTTCACTTTACAAAAAATTTCTACGCAGCTATAATCGGTTTTATTCACAAAGTTCACAACAGAAAGTTTCAATAAGGGATTTCTTTTGTAAACGGTATCGACCAAGGAAGTAGGCCACCTGACGGTGAGTGGTCACACGAGTGGTCCACGGACAGGTACAGGTTCAGAGGCTAAGGGCTAACTGACACGTTTCTTGCCAGGACATACATTTTTTCATTTCTCGTTTGTAACCCGTGTAATCGCGTACTGGAATTACGTCTGAACGAAAACATAATTACAATTTCAAATTCAAACTAAACTCATCTTGAATTCAAATTTCATTACGTCCGCGTAGCGATCAACTAAACAATAACAATTAATACACTTTGCGAAGGAACAAAAGATGTGTTTACTTCGAAACTCTGTTCTCGTTTACATAAAACAATATTGAAATTGTAATAAACGGGGCGTTTGGCAAAACAAACTTTTAAACGACAGTATGATGTTTGCATGAAACGAGATCGCACTGAGTTTCATATTTATCAACGAGTCGGATTTTTTTTTTATATTCAGCCTGATAAACAGATAGACCGATGAATTAATGGTAAGTAGTCACTGGCGCCAATAGGCTTTGCGACGTCCCAGGAGTGGCAATGCGTTGACGCATTTGAAGGTTGCTCGTGTTATAATTTGAAAACCGTAAACGTAACTTCACGCCTCTAATCCTCGAAGGGGCAGGCAGAGAAATGCAAAACATTCCCGCGATTCAGCAGTTACGTTTATGGAATAGGTGGTGAACCTATTGCCAATAATAAAGTGAAAAAATACAGTGATATAGAGCTAATAAATAGTAATAGTAACATTTCTATAATAATCAATCGTTGTCGATTTTCAAAACACATCGTTTCTTATAACTATTTAAAAACTATCAAAAAATAAATTAAAAAAATTTCGGTATTGAAATTTAATAGTCTGAATAATAAAATCGTTTTATTTCAACATCACATATTTTTGTATCAATTTACTTCTTACTAACGCTCATTATTGTATCACTTACTACATATTATATTACATTTCATTACGTGTATGACTGCCTGTTATCTTTTATTTCCATGAAATACATTTACTATTCAAAATAATAACATCAATTGCACGATACGGCGACGCTCAGTAAATTGTAAAGACGAATTAGGCATTCCTTCTCAAAGTTTCCCCTGTGAACGCCGGGACCTTAGGACACCTGTTAAGTCTAGACGGTAAGGGGCCAGTCTTTTGCAAGTTTTAAGTACATTCGTTATTTGTTATAAGAGTGCGAATTAAACTCACAGCCTCTGTCTCCCCCTTGCCTCTACTCCGGCGGAAACTCGCTAACTACCTCATTTACTTTTAACTTATTTTCATTTGTATGAATTCTTTAAGTAAAATGTTTTTTTGTTTTTGTGAAATTGTAAATTTTCTAAGGTACTTGGTACATCCAAGTGATTTTCTGTGATTAAAATAGTTCTCATTATTTTGTAAATATTTTATTCAATCCTTTTTTAGATTTAATTTATTTGTGATATTAAGTTTGTAGTTCAGTATTTTCTTTAAATTATTGGATATTAAAATTATATATTCGTTCGTTCGTTCGTTCGTTTATTTTAACAACATTTCAAAATTGAACAAAACTTAATATGACTTAAATCGCTTATTTGTTTTTATTGAAAAAGCGTACGGTGACGATTAAAAATTAAAAATTGAAAATAAAAAGAGTATCCACGTGCTGACACATTTTTCGAATTATAATAAAAAAAAATATTTATGTAATAATGTTACTTACCGATCTTTTGATATGTAAGCTGTTCTAAACTAAAACCCATGTGTTTTGTTTCTTAGTTGTGGATGCGTAAGTTTTCTTACCTGTAACAAAAGAAAGGTATTATTAATAATTACATATTTTAATTGATTTTTTTTTACATATACAATA